>BHFT01004952.1:0-36522 GCA_004320025.1 Laticauda laticaudata
GCAGGAACTGGGCCTGGCTAGTCTAGTGAAGAGAAGGACTAGGGGAGACATGATAGCAGTCTTCCAATATTTGAGGGGCTGCCCCAGAGAGGAAGCTATTTTCCAAGGTACCCGAAGGCCAGACAAGGAAGAATGGATGGAAACTGACCAAGGAGAGATTCAACCTGGAAATAAGGAGAAACTTTTTGACGGGGAACAACCAACCCATGGAACAGAAGATGCTTTTGGAAGTTGTGGGAGCTTCATCCCTGGAGGCTTTCAAGAAGAGTCTGTACAACCATCTATTAGAAATGGTGTAGGGTCTGCTCTGGGGGGTGTTAGACTAGAAAACCTAGAAGGTCCCTTCCAACTCTTTAATCTGAAATCTGAGTAGGTCAGCTTGATCACTCAACAGTGAGACACAGCAGTGCCTGCATTTTCTGGGTTGCATGAGAAAAATACATTTTCCATCTCCTGTCCTTTCCACTTTCTATAGAGGGACAATCAAGAGCATCCTGTCATATTCAAGAGCATACTGTCTAATGTGGAAGCATTACGTCTCTTCGGACAGGAAGGTGGTACATAGAGTGGTGAGGATGGCAGAAAATATTATTTCTCTTCCTTCTATCCAGGAGATGGCATATAAGTGCTGCTTGAGCGGTGTCTGCAGTATTATCTGAGATGCTACACATCCTCTTCACGACTTGTTTTCCTTGTTATTTTCTGGGAGGAGGGAGCTTCATGGTATCCAAAGCAGAACATCCAGATTCAGCCACAGTTTTGTTCCATATAGCATTAACCTTGCGAACTCTCAAGTTTTCTCTTTCCGTTACGTATTTAAAATGTGTGTGTGTGTGTGTGGTATTCAGCTTTGTTCGGGTATTTTCCCAGGTCATTATAATTGTGCTTTTGAAGTTGTAGTGGAATTTCAGCAGAATCCCATCTGCTATCATCAGGCTCGTGTGTTGGGTTCGTCTTCGTCTTGTGTGTCAGGTTTTTGTAGCCATTTCTGTTTTAAATTTGGTGCTAGCCTCAAGCTTTGTTAGAATGGTTTTTTTCTTCATCTTGATTGGTTGGGAGTCTTGGTCTGTGTTTATTAGTCTTGGAGTTTGCTTGGAGTTTCTCAAAAGAAAGTATATATCTACCCATACCCATATATAACACACATGCCATATACAAGGTGTGTGTGTGGGGGGGGCGTGTGTGTGTACATGCACACACACACACACACACACACACAGTGTATATAGAAAGTGTGTTATATATGGGTATGGGTAAATATATACTTTCTTTTGAGAGCAGGCAACAGAATTTAATTTTTAATGTGTGCTGGTGTGCTCATGGTAAAAAATGACAATAAAGCTCTTTTCTCTTCTCTTCTCTTCTCTTCTCTTCTCTTCTCTTCTCTTCTCTTCTCTTCTCTTGTCATCTCATCTCATTTCATCACATCTCATTGTTGCTAAGGTTGAGTAACACTGGGTTGGAAGGTGCTATAGGTATCTCTGCAATGTCAATGTGTAACCATTCAAACACCTGACAGCCAATCAGCAGTGCCCTTCTTGGCAACAGAGGAGCAAACATTTCTCAGCCAATCAGTAGTCAGTACCATGTCCACCCTTATTTCAACACTTACTGCTTCCAACATTCCTAGTTTGCAAAAAAAAATAAAAATCTTCATGGCTGGAGCAATGGCTGCTACGACCTGATGCCACTACGCTCCTAGAGATGGTGCCAATTGAACATTGTGACAGGGGGAAGGATTAATTGGTTTTACAAGCAAAGCTGAGCTCTGCTCTGTTAAGTAGTCCTGCCCTAATGAGGACACCAGATTCACTGGGACTATTTACTGAGCGCATCTCCCTTTTAGGCAATCTGTGCTCACCTTTGCATAATGTGTGAAATGTCAGAAAATGGAAATGTGGCTGTTGCAGAAATTGGGTGGCTGCAGAGTAAGAAAAAATAATTCATGAAAAGGAGAATGTGTTCCAGGAAAAAGAAAGGGGGTGTGAAAGAGAGAGAGGGAAGGAGGGAGGGAGAAAGAGAAGGAGGGAAGGAGAGGGAGGGAGGGAGAGAGAGAGGGAGAGAGTAGAAAGAGAAGGAGAGAGGGGGGGTGGAGGGAGGGAGGGAAAGGGAGGGAGGGAGAGAGGAAGGGAGAGAGGAAGGGAGAGGGAGGGAAATAGGGAGAGAGATTCCAACACAAGTGTTACATCAGAAAAAGGTGACTGTCTCGTAATAAAAAGATGCTCATTTAGTCACTCATTACACAGAGCTTAGTGTTATAAGCAAAACAGTAATTAGCAATCAGTCTTAATCATAGTGATTTTAATTTAACTCCTTTCAAAAGAAACAAGAGTATGATTATCTCACACACACATGCAATCAGCCACTGCAGCTGGTGCTTTGGGAATAGATGGTGGAGCTGCGGCTGGACCTTTGGTGAGTTCCCCGCCAACCAGGAGTCAAGGAAGTCCACTTATCCTTTCAGTGATGAATTTCCATCACTCTAAATTACTGGGTTTTATGTGAAGGCGCAGGCCTGATTATAGGAGTTAACAAAGAGGGTGCTAGAAAGAATTAGTTTGAGGATAAATGGACAGTCCTTTGGGCAGAAGAAACAAAAGGTCATTGAGATATTGAAGAACACTTCAGAAGGAAGGAAGGAAGGAAGGAAGGAAGGAAGGAAGGAAGGAAGGAAGGAAGGAAGGGAGGGAGGGAGGGAGGGAGGGAGGGAGGAAGGGAGAGAGGGGAGAGGAGAAAGAAGAGCCTCCAAATTGATGCTAAAAAACAACAAAGACATGACCATAAAGCCTCCAGGAAGTGGCCTTAACTTGAGGAACTCTTAACCTTTCATTTCTGTGATTTATAATTGTGTAATTGGCTGGTTGGAGTTTTACATCCAAAGATGGAAGCTTTCAATAGTTAATCAATCAATCAATCAATCAGGCAGACAGGAGCTGTATAGAGCATCAATATGCCTATCTTCTGTTTCCACAGTTATATTAATATACACTATGGCTTTCATACAATCCATAACAACATTATGAAAGTCAACAGGAGCATTCATCAGGCCAACAACCAAATGGGTAATTGTCAAATAGGAAATGAAGAACAGCAAAATGCATTACATCAAAATGTTAGAGAAAAATGATTTAAGGCATCTAAAACATCCAAAGAGGAAACAATAGGAGGATTGCTTTCCCACAGTACAAATTTGGCTAATTCCTAAAAAGCACCCAACCAACCTGAAAAGATGATGACTAACAACTCAGTCATGAAATGATTCCATTTCTAAACTGGGCAGGTTTACATTAGAGAGTCCATTAGAAACACATCAAGTAAAAGACAAGGGAAAAAATCACAAAGTTAGCAAAATATAAATGTAGCATAGCAAGAACCCAGCAAGTATATTTTTCTAACAGCAGCCATTTCTAAACACTTATTATAGGTAGCTTCATGTAATAGATATTGCAATAATCTAACCCAAATGTTAGAAGGATCCTGTTTTAAGAAGAGAAGCCCAAGAAGATATAATAGGCAAAACATATAAATTGTATTGGAAATTTCTGCTTCGTTCCAGGTTGCTTTTCTCCTTGATTAGTTTCCATCCATTCTGTCTTGCCTTGCCTTCTGGTGCTTTGGAAAATAAGTTGTGTCCCTCTTCTTTGTGGCAGCCCCTCAGACACTGGAAGACTGCTATCATGTCACCCTTAGGCCTTCTTTTCATTAGAGTAGACATACCTAAATCCTGCAAACATTCTTTGTATGTTTTAGCCTCCACCCCACTAATCATCTTGGTTTCTCTTCTTTGCACTTTTTCCAAAACCTCGACTTCTTTTCTGTTTTGTGGTGAGCAAAACTAGATGTATTCCAGGATAGTAAGTGTGGTCTCACCAAGCATCATAAAATGGCACTAATACTTCATGTGTGTTTATATTATATATGTGTCTATGCACATGGTGCAATCTTATGCATACGTGCAATTTTATGTTCTGGTCAAACCTAGAGAAGAAGCGCAAAAGTCTTCATGGAGAATGTGAGCCCCACCAGACTCAATTAAGGAGAAAATGACCTTTCCTAAAACTTGACCCTGAGTACTTCAGCAGCAGGATGTGGTCCCCCTAAAGAAAGAAAGAAAAATTTTGCTTTCAGCCCACTTCAGTCCAAAATGCACCAGTACAATTGAAGCTTGTCATCTTGCCTATTAGCTTGATGTCTTCATTCAGAGGCCATCTGCACCGCTGAGAGATTCTGAGGCAGCTAATGTCAATATGAACAAATGCCTCCTCTTTTACAAGAAATGTCAAAGCCAAAGACAGTGCGGAATTGACCTCAGGAATACCAACAGATGTTAGCTACAAGGTTTGGTGGGAGGGGAAATCAATCATTCCTACTGGGACTAATTAAGAAGAAATAAAGAGACAAAGAAAAGGGGGAGAAAAAAATTGTGCTCCATTATCAGGAACTTCGTACAGTACTTCCTTCCCCAGCTCATAATTGGCCTGTTCCCCCGTGGCCTTCGGAGAAAGGTTAAACAGAGCTGAAGCAGCAACAAGGATAAGAAATGTGAATTCACATTCTAATCCTGAATTTGTGGAAGTGTCTCTTTAAGGAAGGTGCATGGTTTTCACCAGTGAGAAGTTAATCTGTGAGGCATCTTGGTCTCAAGCCCTCGGTGAAAACCACCATTCCAGAGTTGGCAAAGACTGAACTCAAATGGACAAGGGAAGCCTGATGTCAGCCTTGGAAGCCATTTTTTTACTTGGAAGCTTCGCGGCTGCCACATTCAGTGCCTGGGAATTTGGGAGGGGGGATTTCATAGAGAGATAGAAGTTTAGACATAACAACATTCTTTCTCAGAGAGTCAAGGTCATGTTGCCCTGCACCTGGAGAGGAGTGTCTGGGGGCATGTCTCCAGCTGGAACAAAGATCTGGTTGGGCCATGTGATGGGCTGGTGGGTGCAGGGGATGGATCTTTGATTTCTCTTTTGGGAAGGAAAAACCCGGAACTTTCAGATTTGGATTTTCCCAGATATGCCTGTCAACTCATAAAACATTTTGTATACACATTTTGACAACAGAAAGAAGGGGGGAGTTAAAAAGAGCAGGCAGCAGTGTGGAATCGAAAGTACATTCCATTCATATTTTCTTCAAAGACTGATTAGATGACTGAAGCTTCTGCCGGACAAAAATCTAATTGGAGAGTATGATTGATGACTCTTGGCTATGGACCTTTTTCATTGGATGATGCAACCAGAGGNTACCTTCAAATAAATCTTTTTTAGTTTTGGGAGTGTGGCTCGAGGCTCATGATTTAATTGGAGTAACTGCTGGAATCCCGACAGTGCCAATATGACAACTCTAATAAAATGAAATTTTGAGGAAATGCTTATCTCAGAGTTTATTGGTTTGGAGTTGGTTAGTTGGAACACTAACATCTGACCTCCTTGGTGGTGGAATATAAGCCCAACTACCAACATTTCTGTTTGGTTTTTAACTTTATCCTTTTTATTGATTTTACTTGGGCTATTTACTTACATTTCAGTGATTGTTTCCTTTCCTGTAGATGCTATTAGACAAGTGCACTTTTTTTTGGGGGGGGGTTTAAAGGTCACAAAACAAGGGTGATAACATTCCATTTTATCTTTGTGAAAATTCTTGAAAGTAGACCCACAGCCTGAGCCAATCTTGTGAATGCTTAAGACTAAGCAAGAATTTGAAACCAGAGTTTTCCTGGATTAAATTCAGTCCTTCACTCATGAATCAGGAGGCAAGCTAGCATTGTATCAGGAGGCAAGCTAGCATTGCATGCTAACTGTATGTGCACAGTTTTGGACATGTCAGATTGCATGCTGATGAAATTTCCAATGTAGAAGGGACACAGAAAGACTCCGGGAAGAAATTAGCTTTAGAAGCAACTTGTGTGAAGCAAACAATTATTGGCAATTATGAGTTTAAAAAGAAGAAAGCATAAAGTCATCATGTGTTCATGATTCCAGACACAGTATATTTGGAAAGAGAGAAACACAAAAGGGTCATCAATCATGTGTAGAATGACATGGTGACCAACTATTGAAGATCTGTTGTGTGGTCAAAGTTGGGAGATTCGTAGAACTATGTTTCCCATTCAGTTTCTTTTATTTTTATCCACAATTATTAAATGTGTGCTTTGTGTTCTTTCTTTAGAAACTCTTCTTTAATCAAGCAAGATTAAAAAAAATATATCTGTAAAACATTCTTTTCTTTTCTCTTTCCCTCCCTCCCAGGTGCAGAAGCACACAAGTAGCTCCTAATTTTAAGTTTGGCATCGTATTATAAATTATTAGGATTAACTCACATGGCTTGTTGGTCCTTTATACAAACGTTCTACTGCTATTGCAAAATCTAACCTTCCACACCCTGAAAGTGCCTGGAAGATGAAGCTATGATGACATCATAGATGTGTAAATGACATCATGATGACCCTTTCCTCTCGGTTAGCCAACTATCTGGATTAAAATTCTCATTTGCTAAGCAAATGTGTACAAGTTTTGAGGGTTGAAATGTGTTCTTGTGCATCTACAAGACTTAAGAAACCCAGCTTTCTTCTCCAAAGTATGAAATAAAGAACCACATATTACAGCTCTATCTACTCTAGGGAGGGAAGCTATAAGTACCATAAAAGGATGCTTGTAGGTGACATTTATGTCACTTGGCAAAAGTAACTTTCCTTTCTGTCTAGGAAGACAGATTATATTATTATTGATAGAAATTTTATTTAAATATAGCACCACAGAGCAAACAAAGAGCACTGTCACTATGTGCTTTACTGCTCAACTGTAACAAGAAACAGGAAATGCTACTTAAAACAATAGAGCATGGAGGATAGAAACAAATAGAAACAAAACTGTAAATCTTGCCATCTACTGGCTGAATACTACCATAGTTGTTGCATAAAAATACATTCCAATACTGGATTCCAATAATTATTTTATTTTATATCTTATCAAGTGATAAGCATGCCCTCCATTCAGTCAAGAGTAATACAATAAGTCTCCCCTGTTTTCAAGATGAGGGTGATTCCCTGAGTTAATAATTCAACAATTGTATCATTCTTTGCATCCCCTTTAAAATTACACCATTTAAGCTTTGCACTTTGCAGGAATAATAGAATTATTTTGTACTCTTTACAGAAATAATAAACCTTCTATTTTCACACCAAATGACAATTTCTGGTTTGCCAATGTTGGATCTAAGCCTGAACCTCCCTAAAACTCAGTTTAACTTTAATGGTGGTTAAACTGAACCTGTTCAGGGGCAGGATACCGCAAAATACCTGGATGTCACACAAAGAGAAGAATTTCATATCTTCTTTAGGACCTTCCCAGAAGATGTGACTGGAAAAATTTACTGCTAAGCTAGATATATCTTGGGAACCTAATCCAACACTATGGAACCAGATTTTTGTGGGGCAATGGTACTTCTTTGGGTCCCTTTCTCCTCCAACTTTGTGTGTCCCCAAACATATTATTCTGGAAGATCCTCTAATCTTCCTGAGATCATAAGAAGGCTGAGGAATGAAGAATCTGTTGCCAAGAACATTCAAACTTGGACTCAACCTTTTCTCAGATGCTATTTGCTTCCTTGTTCACATCCAAGACCATCCTATAACATTCCACTCCCAACAGCTGACAAATTCCTTCGCCAGATCACAACTCACTGCAGTGGGTTTTTTTTTTCTATGCAGGCTTCCCCAGAATTCACAAGCTGCTTCATTTTGCTTTCTAGAAAAGATAAAATGCTTCTAATTTTTCTGCCTGGTTTATATATCTCATCCCTGGAGCTTCCCGCTGTGTTTCTCTCCTCCGTTTGACAAACAATTCATGCACTTTTCTGATTTACTGTTCCACCTTACCAGGAAGAATTATATAGTCCTGACAGTTTGCAATGCCAGAGGTACAAGTTGGAAACAAACATGAGCAAGGCAACCTGCAAAGCAAAGCAAAACTGCAAGGAACAGTTGCTATTCGTCAGACTCTTTGTTCTAGGAGCACAGGAGAGCTAATTTTGGAGACCTTTTATTAAACCTTTAAAAAAGACCAGTCCCAGTAATTTCCTAATGTTATCTTCCTTGTTTATGTAGAAAGGAACAGAAGAGGGAAAGGAGGAGGAGGAGGAGGAGGAGGAGGAGGAGAAGCAGAAGAAGAAGAAAAGAAGAAGAAAGAAGAAGAAGAAGAAGAAGAAGAAGAAAGCAAGAGAAGAGAAGAAGAAGAAGAAGAAGAAGAAGAAGAAGAAGAAGAAGAAGAAGAAGTTCCCCTAGTAGAAAGGCAAAGAGATTATCTCCACACCAAAAGAAAAAAATATAAGGTACTTCTGGGGAAAAAATAAAACTACTCCAATTTCTACAGTAAGTGGTATTTTACTCTAAACAAGGAGGCATCAGATATAAACCAGGCACAAAATCTGGTTTTCTAATCCTAAAGTGGGAGCTATCAGCCTTGTCTGAAGCAAATAATTTGACCATGTAGTCAAACACATACACTGGTCTCTTCCCCTCCCCCTTTCTCAGTCTCTTTTGCGCTCTCTCTCTCTTTCTCCCTCCCTTTGTGTCTCTCTCCCCCTTTCCCCCCTTCTCTCTCTCCCTCTCTCTCCCTCTCCCTCCCTTTCTTCCACTCAGTCTCTCTCTCCCCCTCCAGCTCTCCCCTCCCTCTCCCCTTTCTCCCCCCTCTGTTTCCCTCCTGCCCTCTCTCCCTCTCTCTTCCCCCCTCTCCCTCTCCCTCTCCTTCCCCCCATCTCTCTCTCTCCATGAAGCATAAACATTGGACAATAATAGTAAAATGTTTTGTGCATTGTTCCCAGCCTCTTTGAGAAGACTATGCATCTTCTTCAGGAACATCTTGACCTCCATCTATTTTGATCGCATTTCTGGGAGCCCCCCTCTTTCCCAAGCCAAAGGAAGGTCAAGGGATCTATAGGGAAGCCATACCTTTTCACCCTTGCCCTGTCTTAACTCTGGCAGGTGGAGGAAAGAAGAAGCAGGAGAAGCTGAAGGAGAAGAAGGTAGACAAGGAGGAGGAGGAGGAGGAGGAGGAGGAGATGGTAGCAGATTCTGCTGAGTTGCCATTTTCACAGGTTTTGACAGGTCACTCTGCAAGACCCAGATATAGTCCTTGGGAACATATATCATCAAACAGAGCTGCAAAAGCAACAGAGTTTGGCTGGATATTGTTACACTCTCCATCACCCACTCATCATGCTTGTGACACAAAGAGGTTGAATTGGATGGAAAGGATTCTCCTGTTTTTCACTGGCTGTTTTACTTCCATAGACAATCACAGTTTTACTTTATTGTTGCGTGACAGGCCCATTCCATTCTGCCCTGTCATAAAACTGTTATAAGTCTTGTGGAAGAGCAGTAGAGAAATCCAATAAATAAACCAATGTCTTAGGTTGTTCTGGGAATCAGTTGACTTTGATTTCAGGTCCTTTCTCCAAAGTGATTTTTTTTAAAAAGCAATAAGCTGGGAAATTGCAGGACGGATGGAGTTGTTGAGTTTTACTTTTGGTTTGAAGGACCTTACAATCAACCCCCCCCCCCACGCGCACACACTTACACTTCTAAGACTGATTGAAATGAAAAACACACACCTGACTAGATAAAAAGGAAGTCTCCAATCAACCAATGAATCGCTCTAGATTTTGTTCAGCTTGCAAACTGCTTGCCCTTTTTTTAAAAAATAAAAGATACCCTAAATACCACAGTTTATTTGTTTTATAAGGAAAAAAATCTTTTAAAATGGTGCTTGTGAATTATAGTCAAAACTGACATTACTTATTTTAATGTAACTTTACAGCTTCGTTCCAGTGCCAAAATGTGGACCTGGCTACACAAAGAGAAAGTTTCCAAAAAGATTCCGCGATAAACAGATAGACAGACAACCCAATCAGGCAACAATTCAGGGGGTGTAATAAGCTTCATTTTTAGTGCGTGCAATTTGCTGGCTGTGTTTGTCTTGTGTTGTGTTTGTTTTAAAATCACTGCTCTTTTTCGAGAATTTTAGGCACTTGGGAGTTCTCTCCGATTACGGCTGCTAAAAACTGTAGAGACAGTTCACCAACACTGTAAGTCAGAAAGCAGATAAATGCTATAATGTATGCCTCAAATAGACCTAAAGAGAAACTCTGAATTTGATGCTTGGTAAACCTGGAGTAAAAATCTCCATTATATTTAAAAAAACAACAATCATTTTCCTCAAATAATTCACAAAGCCAGACTTCCCTGGATGTGTGATGTAGCTTCAGCTACCTAAAATGCTAAGTTCCCCCAAACCAGAGATGGTATTCAGCAGGTTCTGACCAGTTCTGGAGAACCAGTAGCGGAAATTTTGAGTAGTTTGGACAACCGGCAAGTGCCACCTCTGACTGGAGACTTTACAGTATCCTTCCCCTGCCACACCCACCAAGCCACGTCCACAGAACCGGTAGTAAAAGAATTTGAATCCCACCACTGGACAGGATGCTTTCAACCCACTAGAGAAAGTGGTGAGGAAAGGGGAAGGAAGATTGCTTCGAGCTGATCTTAGTTGATGCTGAAAGAGGAAAGCAAGATTGAACAAGGTTGGTCTTGACCTAAGTTCCTACATCTAGGGCTTCAGGCTAGACTATGAAATCAGAAAATAGCAAACCCCTGAGTATTGTTACCAAAAACATCAAGTTGACTATTGCAACCTTCTCTGCATGGGGCTGCCCTTGAAAAGCATCCAGAACTGAGATGGTATTCAGCAGGTTCTGACCTTTTGAGAAATTTTGAGTAGTTGGAAGAATCGGCAAATCCCACCTCTGACTGACCCAGTCCCCATCTATTCTCTGCCTCCTGAGTCCTAGTTGTTCTGCTGGGTCTTCTTTGGTTGCCCTGCACAGGAGAACGGAGCGGGAAAGCAGGTTAGTGGGATGGGAGGGAATGGGATTTTACTGTATCCTTCCCCTGCCACGCTCATCAAGCCACACCCACCAAGCCATGCCTATAGAACCGGTAATAAAACAATTAGAATTCCACCAGTGCCGCAAACGGCTAAAAACTATGTTCATTACCAAAGTAAAGGAAAATACCACAAAACTAGTCCCACTTTGATTTATTATGGGATATCCAGATAATGTCGATATAAGGTCGAGTGAAGTGAGTTACCTATAGGGTTACCTATTTATTTTTATCCTGCCTTCAGGGTTTTCAGAAATAGCTTGCTAATATCTTCTGCCAATATTTTTCACCTGCTGTTTCCTACTAGCAGACAAACCAAGTAAAATGAATTCAAACACTTCTGATGGGAAATGTTAGGACATCCGCCTGCTGCTGCAGTCCAAGACTCTAGAACAGGGTCTTCAAACTTGACAGCTTTAAGACTTGTGGACTTCAACTCCAAGAAATTCCTCCTCCAGTCATTTTTGCTCAGGAATTCTGGGAATTGAAGTTCACAAGTCTTAAACTGGCCAAGCTTGAAGACCCTTGCTCTAGAAAGAGTGCAGAGGAGAGCAACCAAGATGATTAGGGGCTGGAGACTAAAACATATGAAGAACGGTTGCAGGAACTGGGTATGTCTAGTCTGATGAAAAGAAGGATCAGGGGAGACAGGAGAGCAGTCTTCTAGTATCTTAGGGGCTGCCACAAAAAAGAGGGAGTCAAGCTATTTTTCCAAAGCACCTGAAGGCAGAAGAAGAAGCAATGGATGGAGACTAATCAGGAAGAGAAGCAACCTAGAACTAAGGAGAAATTTCCTAACAGTTAGAACAATTCATCAGTGGAACAACTTGCCTCCAGAAGTTGTGAATGCTCCAACACTGAAAGTTTTTAAGAAGAGATTGGATAACCAAGTGGTGTAGGGTTTCCTGCCTAAGCAGGGGGTTGGACTAGAAGACCTCCAAAGTCCCTTCCAACTCTGTTATTCTAACAAGCAACAAAATGCTGGCCTGTTTAATTCTTACTGGTTTCCTCATTTCCTTTCCACTGCTGGGGAATGGAAGTGGGATGACTTGGCTGTGTGCAAAGGGGCCTTTTCAATCACAGAAGGGAGCAGAAAGCTCAAACTCTGGCTCCATCTCTTTCTAGTAGGCAGGATTAGAGACAGGATAAAGTTTGAGTAGCTGCCAGAACTTGACCTGGGAGCACGCTAGACGGTTACCAGGAATACTAGGCTGTGCTTGAAAGCGACTGTTGCTGAAAACCACCGACGACTTTAACCAGGTTCCCTCACAATAGCTTGTCTTCTGAACCTTGACACAAAGCAACCTTCAAAAGGAGCCTTCACTTTTAACTTCCCAAACGCCCCAAATGGAGGACTAAGCTGTTGTGTTTGTTTCTATTCAGCGGATCCTGCCACCGCTAGCCTCAAAATGACAGTAGGTGGAAACGCTATCTTTCATTACGAAAAGTATAAATAGTGTAATCTATCAGCGCTGTCAATCACGATGATTGATTACAGGCTGTCATAGAGAAGAGTGACATATTAGAAAAGTTTTGTTAACAATGCCTATTGCTAGTCAGGCTGCCACCGAAAGCTGGTGATTAATGTGTTGTCAGGCTGTAATCCCACACCCCTGGCTAATGAGGCAGGAATTTATCATCTTTAGAGACTGGCAGATGTCAGAAGGAAAGGAATCCAAGTGTTGGAAACAATATACTTTTCCTTACCACGCCTGACAAATCTGACAGGCCTAAAAAAACCACAAAGAAGCTTTGTGTAAGCACAAACTTCAAGAGAGGGAAAGAGAGCAACTTTCATTTGGTATCTTTGCTTTAAGTACTGCGGCAAGTCAGCCTTCTGTCCCTCAAAACAGATCCTAAATGAAAAGCTGGCTGAGCTCTGAACCCCTTCTCTCCACCCCAGACCTCCAGTTCCTTGACAACTAAAGAAATCTCCAAAGTAGGTTCTTGTGGCAAATAAACAAAGCTCCGTCTTTGAAAAGAGACCGACCGAGTAGCTTTTAACTCTACATGTGAACTTGGGACTGATAAAAAAAAAAACACTCTTGGAAGAAGACAGCACCCTTTGGGGTCTTCCTCATCTCTTTGGCTTCTTATTCTCAGTATCCCACAAATTTCCCTCCATCTAGTTTTGGAGGTGAGTTGGGATAAGAACCAGAGAATTGTCGCTGGAGACGATCCAGCTGCCATTTTGACAAGGAGATTACCTCATGGAAATATTTCTTATTCCCACTTGCTTTCTTCCTCTTGAGCATATAAGCCAGTGGTGGCTAACCTTTTTGGGCTCCTGTGCCAAAAATTGTGTGTGGGCTTGCATGCCCGTGCTCGCGTGCCAGCACCCAGAAGGTAATGTGTACATCCCCATGCCCCCTATGTATACACGCGCAATCCTTACCTGCACTGCACCTCACAGCTGGTTTTTGGACAGTTTGAGGCCTTTTTCAGCCTTCCAGAGGCTTCAGGAAGACTTCTGCAGGCTTTTCAGACTGAAAACTAGGCCTGTTTCATCACTTCCGATATTTCCGGAAAAACAAGACATGACGAAATGGGTCTAGCTTTCATCCTGAAAAGCCTGCAAAAGCCTGCAGAAGCCTTCCTGAAGCCTCTGGGAGGCCGAAAAAGGGCTCAGACCGGCCAAAAATCAGCTGTGAGGCATGCACATGCTCAGTGAGGTAAGTTTGCCTGCAGCTTCGGTGCAGGCACAAATGGCTCTGCATGCCTCTGCATTCGCAAATGGCTCTGCATTCGCTATCATGGATATAAGCCATTCGAGAAAGGTCCCCCCAGGACTGGGACAACCATGTTTCCAGAATGGTATAAGGTCTCCTGCTCTAGAAGGAGGTTGGACTAGAAGACCTCTTAGGATCCTTCCCATGCTGTTGTTCTCATGTTCTCTTCAGGCTTGAACCCACAGAAATGCTTCTGATGGCCTGTCCTTCTTAAGAGGAATGTTTCAACTGCTAAGGTGTGGGGTCAGTGATCTGGGACAGGAAGCTCTGAATTTGCTCACTCTACAACTTAAGGGAGTCTGGATACCTGGTAGCTTTTGGGTCACTTCCCACTCAAGTGGAAATTCAGACTTTTGCATGTCAGGATGCCATGGGTTCTAGCATGAAGCAATGGTGGTATTTGACCGGTTCAGCCCAGTTCTGACAAACCGGTAGGAGCGATGAGCAGCGGAGACTGAACCGGTAGGAGCGATGAGCAGCGGAGACTGAACCAGTGTTCTCCGCTTCTCTGCTGTTGGGCCCACCCATCCACCTGGGCTTCCATACTCACCTTTATCCTCTGAATTTGAAGCACAGCTGCTTTGTGTGGCACAGAAGAGTTCCACATGGCAGCTGTTGAAGTGACCAAAATCGTGCAGGCTTGCAGGAGGCGAGTTACAACAAATCTGTGCCTGTACATGCATGTGTGATTCTCCTGCCATGTGCCATGCATCTCTGCACCTGCGTGAGTGATTCCCCCACCATGTGCTATGCATCTGTGCCTGTGCACATGAACACCCCTTGCGCCATCCATCTGCGCATGCACATGCGACCCCAGCATGCACTACGCATCTCTGCACATGTACATGTGTTCATCAACCTCCCCACACACACATATGCACACCAGATACCCGACAATCAGCTGTTAGGTGGTGGCAGCAGGCACGCATGCGAGTCGGGCTCTTCCGGGAGAGCTCTTGCATGTCGAGGGGAATGGCTCTGCATGTTACTTCCGGCATGTGTGCCATAAGTTTGCCATCATGGGTACAGGGTCCCCTGCTTGAACAGGGGTTTGTAGTAGAAGACTTCCAAGGTCCCTTCCAACTTGGAGGAGGAGGAGGAAGAGGAGGAGGAGGAGTAAGCGTCTCCTGCTTGAGCAGGGGGTTTGATTTGAAAATCTCCAAAGTCCCTTCCAACTCTCTTATTCTGTTATTATTCTTCAGTCCTTGCAAAAACTGAAGGAGTTTGAGTATAAAACCCTGTTTGGCTTTGCTAGGTGACAGAGGAAGCTGCTTCTCTTTGATCTTAGAAAGGATGAAATTCCATCATTAAAGATGCTTCAAAAGGGAAACTTCCCTTGAACCCTTACAGAATTGAATTATGTGGTTCAAGACCTGCAGAGCCCTAATTTTAGGTTTTCAAACTGTCTGGTTAGAGATGGGAGTGTCATGATGCCTGGGGCCAGAAGGGTGGAACTTCCCTTAACACAAGATGTTGATGCCACCTTGACTTCTTTTGATTAGCTGAAAATACTTCTGTTTGTTGCCTTGCATTCATTAATGAAGACACTCTTAGTTAATGGATCTGATGGTGCCTAGTAAAGTCAAGTAGGGCAGGGTCAATTTATTTCCCCATTTGGAAATAAGTTTTAGATTCCTAGATCTTGCTAATTTGCAACAAGGCAGCTCTATTATTAGGTTAGCCCTAACAGCTTTCTCCCAGAACTGTTCTATATATGTGCCACGTGTACTGTGTTCAAACAACAAGCATTACCTGGGCACTGAGTTAATCAATGCCTTGGTTTGCATATGAGAGGGAACTCCCCAAATGTCTACTTTCTCTCACGCCAAGGTTAAAACCCAGAAAACTTAGCATGGTAGTTGCATTGTGTTTGAAACACAAATCCTAAGTTGCATTAACAGAGCGATACAATCAAGATCAAGGGAGGTACTGATACCACTCTATAAAGCCTTAGTAAGACCACACCTAGAGTACTGCATCCAGTTTTGGTCACCACACTATAAACGAAGATGTAGAGACTCTAGAAAGAGTCCAGAGAAGAGCAACCAGGATGATCAGGGGATTGGAGGCTCAAACATATGATGAACAGTTGCAGGAACTGGGCCTGGCTAGTCTAGTGAAGAGAAGGACCAGGGGAGACAGGAGACCAGTCTTCCAATATTTGAGGGGATGCCCCAGAGAGGAGGAGGGGGCAAGCTATTTTCCAAGGCACCTAAAGGCCAGACAAGGAATAATGGATGGAAACTGATCCAGGAGAGATTCAATCTGGAAATAAGGAGAAACTTTCTGACAGGGAGAACAATCAACTGAGGGACAGAAGGTGCCCTCGGAAATTGTGGGAGCTTCATCACTGGAAGATTTCAAGAAGAGACTGGACTGCCATCTGTCAAAAATGGGTAGGGTCTCCTGCTTGAACAGGGGTTTGCAGTAGAAGACTTCCAAAGTCCCTTCCAACTCAGTTAGGAGGAGGAGGGGGAGGAGGAGGGGGAGGGGGGGAAGAGGAGGAGGGGGAGGAGGGGAAGACAAGTCTCCTGCTTGGGCAGGGGTTGGATGACCTACAAGGTCCCTTCCTGTTAATCTATAATTAAAAAAAAAAACCCTTCAAAAACAGTACTTCAGAATCAGAACAGTCGCAAAAGATTATTTATTCAGTGTGGTCTTCAGACTGGGTGTCCCCTCCTTATGACCTCTTTTTCAATTTTGGTTATTTTAAGTCAATCTGCTTCCAAAACCTTGCAGAAGGTTTGCAGAAGATTTAAAGGAGCTGCCTGCTTTCTTATCAGTAAGTTAATGAGGGGGCAAAGCAAGTTTGTGAAAGGGGTTGAGCAATCTAATCCTTCTTCAAACTCAGATATGTTTGCTATTGTAGCTATGCATGCCGAGACATGTTAGATGTGAGTAGAACTGCACATTTTTTTAAAAAGGTGTTTTTTTTTCCAATGGCATCCACCAA
The DNA here is from genome assembly GCA_004320025.1 of Laticauda laticaudata. NCBI lineage: Eukaryota > Metazoa > Chordata > Lepidosauria > Squamata > Elapidae > Laticauda > Laticauda laticaudata. The sequence goes on from BHFT01004952.1 coordinate 16,616, forward strand.
GATAAAAGTCCATAACAAAACAAATTGCTTAATCTTCAAAAGCCAGGATTCTACATTGGAGATCTGAGAGAAACCTGGACTTTCTGAAGGTCAATGCAAAATGAATTTACCAATCTTTCCACTTTGATCTTGAGTGGATGATCTATGGTAGGGGTCGCCAATCTTCTGGATCTCAGGGACCACCAAACTAATAATTTTAAATCCCAGGGACCGCTAAATGGTTCTGTGGGCATGGCCTAATTCGTGGGTGTGGCTTGGTGGTCATGTGACTGGCTGGGCATGGCATGTAAATATTATAAATATTTGTATAAATATTGCATTTTTTATTAAAAAAGAGCAACTTTTACCCAAAATCAGGCAAAGCAGGCAGGCAGAGTTGCTGACAGAATCATTCAGTGATCTATCTTCCATCGGCGAGCTCTTTCTGTTACGTAAAATTTGCTTGCCATGAGTCTGCACTGAATAATAGAACCTTCAGTCCTAAGGGAGGTTCGGCTGTGCTTAAAAGCAAAGCTGAAGATCTAAAGACTAGCTTGAAAGCAAGAAATCCAACCATTTCCTGCTTCCCAGCTAATCTAAATCTCCTGGCACAGCAGAATAGCTGATAGTCAGAAAAAGTTAAAATAGCAACTTAGCAGGCAAATTTGCCAGGTAAGGAGTGAGTGTGCTCAGGGAGGGTTCCCGCAGGCCATGTGGGTAGCGCAGCCTTGTGTTTCTGCGCAGCCTGGATTAATTGCTTTGGGGTGTGTGTGCTCTGGGGGTGAGATTTCTCTGCAGCCCACCAATTTTTCTCACTGCCCACCAGTGGGCCATGGCCCTCCAGTTGGCAACCACTGATCTATGGTACCATGGTTATCATTGGGTTTGGACCAATAGGGACCAAGATTTAAATTTCTGGTTCCGGCATGTGATCTTAAATGCATGGCACAACACAGGAGAACAAACCCATCAGGACAAAATTCAGCAATCCATCTGCATTTAAAAGACAAAAGCCACTCTTCTGAAGACAGCAAAGTCCACATTTTGGACAGAGAAGACCTCTGGTTTGAAAGAAGGGGTCAAAGAGGCTATCTTATGTCAAAATGAAACAGCCCTCTCTCACCAGAGGGGGAGGGATATGACATCATCTATCTCCAGTCTACAACATAGTCCTTTCAGCAGTTCCCAGAGGACACAGGCAAACCTCCAAGTAGCCTCAATGACTCTCTAAGAGAATGCAAATGACCAGCTGTCTGCAAGGAATATAAATCCTTCCATTTCCCACCATCCAGTGAGAACTGAAGAAGCTTCTTGCATGAGAAGCGAAATGTCTTCAAAGAAAAACCTGAAACAGCAAACGACCTGAGGATATAGATAAACTTCCAAGTGGCCTCGATAACCCTCTCAAAGAATGCAAATGACCAGCAGTCTGCAAGGAGTATAAATCCTTCCTTTCCCCACCATTCAATCAAAAGTGATGAAGCTTCTTGGAAGAGAAGTGAAATGTCTTCAAAGAAAAATCAAAATGTCCAGTTGCATCTTGAGAGAAGCACCTTGGGGACCATCATAAGGCCTATAATTCAAAACAGCCTTCTGGGAATTGTTAGACTGAGTTTCTCAATAATGGCCTTCTGGAAGCTTCTCCAAACTGTTACTATTATGGTATTGGTCTGGATTTTATGAATTGTTTTCAAGTTTGGGAGTGATTAGGGGGATAGTTCAATGTATTTATTCATGTTGTGATTTGTCATTCTATCCGGGGATTATTTATTTATTTACAGGTTTTGTTGTAATTTTTTCTTTCTTTCCTGTGGATGTTTGATATTTTATCTTTTTTTTTTTTCCTAAGCTGCCTGGAGCCTTTATGATTCAGTGGCATACAAATCATCATTATCATCTACAGCAGCATGGTGAAAGTTTAATTTCTTTTCTTCACAGTGATATACAGAAGCTGTCCGAGAGAGAGAAGTAATAGATTCCAGGTAATGTGTGCTGTTGCAAGATCACACCCACAGTCAACAGCTGAATGATTTTATAGCTGGCCATACAACTTCCTTTCTTCCCTGATGAGGGAGTGGAGCTCATCCTCATAAGAGTCAGGTCAAGAATATTTTTTTTTAGCAAAACTGAACATCTGCCTTTGAAGCAGAGCTCTGTTGACAGTCTGCCTTCAAGATGCCTCTGTAGGTAGCAACAACACCTGAGTGACCTTATGTAGGTTTGGATGCTAAACAGGGACTGTTTGAATACTTCATCATGAAATCCAAGAGGGGTAAGCAAGATTGGGAAGCCTCTGAAATAATCAATTTCAAACCATTTCTCCTTCAGCGTGGCCCTGGGATTTCTCTCACAGCTTGCTCAATTTTTATTTACTATTTATTTTATTTTTCATTTATTAATTTTAGCTGGCTCAAGTACCGAGATCTGGAGGTTTTCCAGATATGAAAATGATGCCATTTCAGAGCCAGATTTAAGGAATGGTGAAACATAACGGTTATTTCCATTGTTGCTGAACAATACTCTACAGCTGATAGGAGAAGTAACGGCAAAGTAAAGTGACAATCTTATAGAAATCCAACATCAGTTAGAGAAATCCAGGCAGAAAGGAAAAAGTAAGCTATGAGCTTTGGGGGTCCATGGTGCTCTCTGAACTTGGTTGTTTTCTTGTGGACATTTCATTACTCAAACTAGGTAACATCATCAGTCTACATGGATGACATTACTTAGTTGGATAATGAAATGTCTGCAAGAAAACCACCAAGTTCAGAAAGCACCAGGGACTGTAGTCCTCCTTCTCCTTCCTTCTCCTCCTCCTTCCCTCCCTCCTCCACTCTACAAAACTCCTTCCCTTCTAGCACTGATGATGTTACCTAGTTGGGTAAAGGCCCGGTCTCACTGGTCGACGGACACAAAATGTACGCATAAAGGACACAGCGGACGAGCAAAATTTCGGGGGTGGCTCCATCCGTTGTCATCCGCTCCAAAAAGTGGCGAAGCGAAAATTTGCATAAACAGAATGGAAAAGAATGGAAAAAGGTACGTAGAACGTGGGTAGTATGTAGCGAGGATGTTAAACGGATGTTCATAGGAAGCCTAGCGGATGGAAGCGGATGACGCCTCCGAAGGGGTTCTGGGGGGAGATTGCGAAGCAGATGCATAGCGGATGAAGCGGATGCATCACGTACACCTAAGGGAAAGAAAGGGATGCTGTGCAGATGTATATCGGATGCAAACCGTTCACTGCGCATCCTTTCTATTTCCGTGCTACTAACGCTGTGTAGACGTTCCGTGTACCTTTTGTTTCCTCCCTCTTTCCATTTTCAGCTGCAGCGGATGTGAGTTGCGAGGATGCCCAGAGGATGCAGAGAGGATACAGTGGACGTTTAATGGATGATAAATGGACATAGAACGTTTGTTGCTCGTATGTCGTGGATTTACATTGTATGCGGCGGAAAGTTCATCCATTCACAAAGTTTTGTGCAGCTCAAAACTTCTTGAGCGGATGAAATCTCAGTGGACGGATGCTCGACGGATAGAGCGTATGAAACACGTATGCAATGAGTACACACAACGGATGCATAGCGTTTTCCAATGGATGGCAAGCTTTTTTTAACATTTTACATCCTCTTTGCATCCGTAAGTGCAGTGGGACAGGGCCTTAATGAAATGTCTGCAAGAAAACCACCCAGCTCAGAGAGCACCAAGGACCCTACTGTTCAACCCTGAGCTTCAAATATTCTCTTCTATTAGAACCATGACCTTCCTTTTGTATCCATTTTAAGTTTCTATCCTTCCTCTGAAAATGAGAACTACTGCTCTAAGTTTAAAAGAGAGAAGGAAAATTTAAAAAAAAAAAACCCACACTGTTTGGAAGATGCCAAAACCTTTTCTTTTCTCAAAAGCAGCCTCTGTGCACCATCTCAATGCCATTGTACTCTTTATTTCTGTATCTACACCAATTAAGGCAGAAGGAGGGGAGGAGAGAAATTATGCTGTCACTGAACAGGGTGAGATTAACTCCTCTGATTTCAGTGCCACACTTTTCACTGGATGTCCATCATTAACATATGAAAGCAAAATCATCTGGAGACTGGTTGGCAGAATTTGGCTAAAGAGTCACACCACCATCCTCCCAGATTTTAAATCCTGTCATCAAAACCAAGCCTCAGCAAAGAATTGAACACAAGGTGGAATGCAAGCAAAATTCTTAAAAAGGAAAGCCAGACACGATGTCAATCCAAAGGGAGAAGAAGTAACCATGCAACCTTGACTTAACGTCCATAATAAAAATGACTTGTTTAATTGCTTTTGGTGACACTCTTTTTTCTGCAAGCTTGAGAAGCAGAACTGTCTGTTGTTAACCTTTGTCCCAGGGGTGGGGCTGCTGGGGGTTTGCAAGGGTTCGGGAGAGCCCTTAGCTAAGATTCTGTGCAGGTTGGAGAACCCCCAAATCCCACTCCTGGCTTTTCCTGCGCACCCCCCAGGAGTCCCCATGCGGCTCATTTTGGATGCAGGGAAGTGCAGGGTGCATGCGGAGGCTCAGGGAAGGCAAAAAAAACAGGGCCTCCTGAAAGTTCAGGAAGGCTGGAAATGGGCCCGTTTCTGGCTTCCAGAGAGCCTCCGGAGCCCAGGGAGGTCATTTTCACCCTCCTGGAGGCTTGAGGAAAGCCGCCGGAACCCAATCAGGGCAAAAACACCCCCCCACACCTCCCACCATTGCAGGAGGCCAACTAGGCCACACCCACTATGGCCACACCCACCCAGCAACCAGGCAGAGAACCCTTTGCTAAAATTTTTGAAGTCCACCCTTGCTTTGTCCTCCTTGCCTTTCTTCTGATTCANAAAAAAGGGGGGGGGGGTTGATGTTTTGATGAGAGAAACTGAGACATTCCCAATTTCCAGAGGAGCTGTACAAAGTTTATCTTTGGCAGCAAACACCACCTGTCTTCAAAACAAGCCAATTTATTATCCTCCATGGGAGTTACAGAAACAGAGATCACTCTTTGGCATCTCTCTTCAGACAAAAAAAGTGTGGCTTATTTTTGTTCCACTTTGCATGAGAAAAAAAAATCATTGTTGCCTTGAGCAACAGTGATAACCCAAACTCTTAAGAATAGGCCTAATAAAGATAAGAACAAAACACTCTGTGCACATCCCCCCAAAAGTGGAAACTCTTTCCAATTAAAGCCCAAATCCTACCTTTAAATCAAACTGCAAATAAGACCCATCAATCTCCATGGGATACAATCTCCTTTACCTAGAATTCATCCATTGCATTGACACAGCATGGAAGACTCAGACATGAGCTCCACAGGTACCACAAGATGACTGAAGATTCATTTGGAGGGTCTATGGAGATTCTCAATCATCTAGATCATGGTTGTGTCAAGCCTGAAATTGACATTATGTGTAGCCATTTCAATTAGACTAATATATATTCTTTTTCTTACTTTCTCCGTGGCAGTCATGGGGGGAAGGGTTTTGGGCTTACCACATTCCTAAGGGGGGAGGAGTGGAGATAAAGAGAGTTGTTTAATCTAGGTGGTTCTTCTTCCCATGGGAAACAAGCTGCAAATTTATGACATCAAGCTTGAATTGCTTCTATTGGAGAATGTGACTTTTGGGGGTTGTTTCTAACTTGTCATATTGTGGGGTAATTCCGGGTTGTGTCAGATTTGGAATTACCATGGACTTTGCCAATCTGATACTTTCCTAAATCAAAGAATTTGTTTTGGAAGATGGACTTTGTTCTTTTCTTTTTAAATGGATTTCATTACTTGGAAACCTGACAGGTTGCTTTGAAAGTATTTTTTTTTCTCCAAAAGGCAGTTGAACTTCCTTGTTTCTTTCCCTTTGAAAATGTTTTGCTTCTCATTCAAGAAGCTTTTTCACCTGAAGACAGAAGCCCCTGAAGTCAGGACAAGAAACAACATATGGAAACTCATCAGGGAGAAAAGCAACCTAGAACTAAGGAGGAATTTCTAACAGTGAGGACAATGAACCAGTGCAACAGCTTCTCTTTAGAAATTGTGGGTGCTCCATCAGTGGAGGTTTTGAAGAAGAGATTGGACATCCACCTGTCTGAAATGATACGGAATCTCCTGCTTGAGCAGAGGGGTTGAACTAGAAGACCTCCAAGGTCCATTCCAACTCTGATGATTCTGTTGTTTTGTTAAATTCAAAGTGGGACAAAGGACTGGGGGGAGGGAGTCAAATATTTGAGGGGCTGCCAGTTCATCCTATTCTCTAAGGCAGAACAAAAAGCAAATCTTGTAAACTAATCAAGGAGAGAAGCAACCTAGAACTAAGGAGAAACTTCCTTTACTCTCAAACTCCAGACTAACTGGCTCTCGGTTATTTAACTAGATGACCTGAGTTCATTGGAAAGTTTGCTGTCTTTCCTACCCCATCAGATGAAGTTATCATTGGGAATCCTTGAAATGATACCTAGGCATTTGCTCTGTAATAAAAGGAATACTTATGTTTATATTCTCAATCTCCTCCTCCTCCTCCTCCTCCTCCTCCTCCTCCTCCTTCCTCCTCCTCCTCCTCTCCTCCTCCTCCTCCTCCTCCTCCTCCTCCTCCTTCCTTTTCCTCATGTTTCCAACCCATGTATCCTGAGTTTTCTTCTGCTCACTATATTTGCTGATGTCATCCATCCACCTTGTTTTGGGTCCCTTTCATGAACACTTTTGATCCAGTGGGATCCATTCTATGACTGCCTTGGTCCATTTGCCCTTAGTCCTTCTTGCTCTGCATCCAGCCCGTTTCCATTTTTTACTCTTTTGATGGCATTGCATATTTTCATTTCTTCTCTAATCCATGTGCAGGCCTCTCTATCTAGCCTTGTGATGTCATGCATGTCTCTTTCCATGGCTCTTTGCACCACTGGCAGCTTTTGTGTTGATTGTGAGGTCAGTGTCCAAGTTTCAACAACATCTGTTAGAACAGGTAGCACACACTGATTGAAAGCATTTCTCTTTAAGCACAGGGGGAGGTTGTTCTTGAGTTTTTTCCCATTGAAATAATATTGATAGACAAATAGAGCTACTGCTCTATCAATATTATTTGGATGGGGAAAATGTCTCCATTTAGCCAGTGGGAAACTAGAACTTCCACACTACACCTGAAAAAAAATGTTTTTCCCCTCTTTCTATCACTTTGGATAGATTTTTGTCAACAGTGCAGGCAGAGTAGGGACTTCAACCTGTTTCCCAATGTAAATTAGTTTTAAATTTATGAGACAGCTCTGGCTTTTCTCCACTTTAAAATAATTAATAATCCTCTGTATTTTGGAACTCAAAATATGATTGCAGTCTGTCATAATGACTGTTCCTACTTACAAGGTATGGTAAGGATTTATTAGAGTTATTTTTACAATCAATCAATGCTGCAGAGAAACGATGCCACCATGATTTAAATTCCATTTATTAAGCTTTCTAAAATAAACTTAGCAGGGGAATAGTGGCATTGTAGAATTGCTTTTCCTTGGCTGTTAATTTGAAGATTGCTCTTTCTTAGACAAAGTGTTACATCTGGCATGAAAGTCAAATCAGCTTTTGATGGATATAACCTGTTAGGAAGTCTTAACTAAAGCTTTGAAATTACACTCATTATCTAGCTGATTGGGAGCTTCTTCAAGCAAGTGATTTAAAATAGTAATGAGCTTTTTGGGGGTTCAATCATTATAAATCTGGAAGGGGAAACTGGAAAGAGCAGAAAGGACTGGAAAGTTCATTTGAAAGTCAAGTTTTTGGTTTAAATTACATGCAGTTGTGCAAACATGTCAAACTTTGGTAAATTGGCCTTGTGTTAATGTCAACAATTTGGAGCCAAAACAATAACACAGCTCTCCAGGAAAAAAAGCCCTTATACCCGCACACATTCAGAAAGTTTGCATAATATGGGCAAGATTTCACTCCCTGCAATACTGTGCAGAAATCCATTGTGGAATACTTATCGATTGTCTCTCATTCTCCTAAGACATGTTACAGTTTTAAGGATAATCATCTGTTCCATAAATAATACAACCAATGCTAGATCCTCCTAAATCAACCAGCCAAAAATCTTAGAGCTGAATTCTTGCCTGGTAGGTCCATAGTCCCCCATGTTTAGATTCATAACTGGTATTCTTATTCAACAAGATATAGAAAGAGAGCAGAAGGCTAAGCTATTGGCTTGCCTTAACTTCTGAGAAGGAAACCCCTGAGGGTATCTTTTGAGTGCCATCCTTTCATCTGAGTCTCCAAACCAGAGTAAGGATTTTTATTTGTTTGTTTGTTTTATTTAGCATATGATTTCTTTTTTTCTAAACAAACTATTGATTACAAAACCAAAATATCAAACAAACACAACACACAGAAGAAGAAGAAAAAGAAATAGAAAAAAAGAAAATGAATTAAAAACTAACAATCGTACTATCTGACAGTCCTATGGTCTCTGTTTGCTTTTCATATGTGGATGTACATTTACAAATACTTCTTATACGAATATATAATGTATGGTTTACATTTTACGTTATTTACTAATATATTATCTATTTGTTGCTATCCAATCATACCAGCATTTTGCACGCTTCTATAATAATTCTGATGTTTCTTTTTCCTTAAGTGCTAAGTTGAACTTGGTCCATCTCGCACAGGCTGTAATCCTGTATAAGATGTTTGAGCGTCTAATCGGTGCGAGCGTGGACTGTCGAAAACGGATCGGGACAGGCGTGGGTCGTACCGCAGTTGGTTCGCTCAGCGCAGAACGGCGTAGCGTCTTGGCTTCAGCGGCAGCTTCGGCGACTCGACGGCGTGGCATCCTTGGCGGTTAGACGAGTCGGCTGGACTCAGTGGTCCGCGTTGGACGTTACGCCATGCCGCAGATGGACAAGTGATCAGTTGAAGATGCGTAAAGGTATCGGTGAGCATAGTACATCTCCTCTGTTTTTGAATAATCTTGCTTGGGGTTTTCCACACTTGCAAAGGTTTTTCTGGCTTTGGCAGTAGGATATGGCAAGTTATTATACTATTGGGACATTTTTAGGAATTTGTCTATTAAATATCCCCAATAGGAAGAATTCTAGTTTTAATTCAATTTGCTCCACCGTTATTTCCTCTAACCATTTTTTTATTCTGTGCCAGTATCTTTGGGTTTCAGTGCAGGACCACTACATATGAAAAAATGTTCCCTGTTTCTTTTTACATTTCTAGCAATTCGGATTCATGTTAGGAGACATTTTCACTGTTCTTTTTAGCATATGATTTCTGTGGAGGTCATTCAATCACTGATAAAGAACAGTAATAAATTATGTTATACATACAAACAGAAGTAGAGCATCAGCGAATATAGATAGAAGTGGAGAGAGAGAGAGAGAAAGAGAGAGAGATGAGACATAGTTGATATGGTTGATATATATGATATATATATCATATATGGTTGATATATGATAGATATAGAAAAGATAAAATAGATAGATGATAGATAGGATAGATATAGATAGATAGATATAGCTAGATATTGATAAGATAAATTAGATAACAGATATAGACATAGATAAAATAAATTAGATAGATAGACAGATTAGATGATAGATAGATAGATAGATAGATAGATAGATAGATAGATAGATAGATAGATAGATAGATAGATAGATATAAGATGGGATAGAGAGAGAGAGTGGGGGGGAGGGAGAGCGGAAGAGAGATTTCCACAATGGTATATCCCAGGCAACATGCTGTTGCAACAGAGTGTTTAAAAGTCTACACACACAGCAACCAAACTGGATATTGTATCTTTTAAGTTCAAAAACTACAGAGGCAGCAATTAGATTACAAGTTATTTTAAGAATTCACTGACAAAAGATGTTGAACCCCAGGTCCATATTTTGCAACTGAACACAGAAAGCTTAACTAAAAACTAATGTGAGTCTAAGGAACAGGAAGAGTTATACATTCTTATATCCCCAAACAGTCCACCAATTACTTCTCAACAAATTATTTTCCTTTAACCATGTAGAATCACAACATTTTGACAGTTAAAAGTAGCACGGGTACCGAAAAGCAGAAACCAGGTGCAAATGATGAGGCAAGTAGGTACATTGATAGAGACCATTTTCAAAGGAACTAATTTGACGTGATTCTAAAGTGTAAGTTTAAATCCAAAATAGGAATTAAAGCTAGGAACAGTGGAAAACTCTTAGTTGTTCACTAGTGGAACAAAATATTTCAGAAGGTTGCTTGCTTATTTGCTTATTGGCTTGTTTGCTTGCTTGCTTGCTTCATTCATTCATTCATTCATTCAGAATGTCTTGTGAACTCTCAAATTGCCTCTTTCCACTCCGTATTCAAAATGGACAGTGTTTGTGTATATGTGTGTGTGTGTGTATGTGTGTGTATGTGTATCACTGTCCATTTATTTGTACGTATGTATATTTCAATGTATGTATGTATGTATGCATGTGTGTATGTATGTTGTAGGTGTATATTTATGTATGTACATAACATTTCTATATGTATGCTATGTATGGGTAGATATACACTTTCTCTTGAGAGCAGGCAATAGAATTTCATTTTTAATGTGGGCCGGTATGTTTGCAGTAAAAACAAAAACAAAACAGTAAAGTTATCTTATCTTCATTTGTTCATTCAAAACAGTAGCGGATCCTTTGCCTTGGTAAGAAGTTAAACTACAGAACCTTTGAGTTTTTCTACAGTTCTACGATTCATTTACAATGGAATATTTAGAATCTTTTCCTGAAACTTCATCTGGAGGACTATAAGGGCCGAGACACACAGATCCAGACAGGCCTCTCAGAATCAGATCAACTAACACTGACTGATGGTGTCATCCTGTTGGGTAATGAAATGTCTGCAAGAAAACAATCAAGTCCAAAGAGCATCAAGGACCTCTCAGTTCTACCCTACAAAAATTATCTTCTATTGGTACCACAGCAACAAACATTTCAGAAAGCACACCATGGGATAAATTTTCATGAAGGCGAACTTCTACCAAGGTACAATGACTGTTTCCACATGAAAGCCAGAACTGATATTATAACTTAGTTGGGTAATGAAATGTCTGCAAGAAAACAACCGAGTTCAGACAGCACAGGACCAGCTTTATGTCGCCAGAATGTAGAATCAGAACAAGAAAATCTGGTGGCCCTACATAGACTTCTTTAGATACAATTTTGAAAACTACAACTGTAATGAATAGTCCGACCTGTCTTAAGAAATAGAAATATTCCAGAATTCCACATTAACCCTCATGGTTTATAATATGGCCCTGAAATTCAAGCATATATTTCTTTTTCCCGTGAAACCAAGATTTTCCCCGATCGCGAATTCTTGGAAAGAAGCCTTCTAGCAGGATATTAAGAGAGGATTTCTTTGAAATACTGCATTTAAATCAGATTCATTATTGTAATATTTATTTTAGATGGCTAGAGCCCAACAGAGGCACCGCACCAAATAAATTACACCAAACTGAAAATAAATGGAAGATGCTGTTAATGTACCAGAAAGCTTGCTTATACAGAAGTGAAGATGTATTTATTAAAGTTTGTACTTCAACTGCTTCGTGCATAATGGTATTTTCCTTTGATGCGGGACAAGTCCCAGAGACATTAGACAATATTTATGGTCTAAATTATCTGAAGGTATAGGTGGTTTTCCCCTCCACCCCCAAAAAATAAAAAATAAATAAAAAATACTGACTCTACAGTATGTAGAGTGTGTTGCTTTTGGGATCATACAACGTGTTCTTTGTACCTTTAAATGAATAAACTTTGATCTTGTTTGAAACGATTAATTTTTCATTCAAAAGGCATTTGCTTCATATATAATAAAGGGGAATCTAAACACATATCTTTCTGAGGCCCGTTCTGAAGTTAATTTGATGACCCATGCAGAAGTGAAATCTAGTTTTACATTTGATTATACATTCCAACAGGGAGTTGTAGCAGAACATGACTGCCTGGCAAATCTACTTAAATCGTACATGTACATGTCACATTCAGCTGCTTATAATTTTAGCTGCAGTATATAATTCATGTTATAACATTGAGGCCAGAGTTTCAGTCCGAACAGATATTTTGAAAGGCAGGAAGATTACGGATAGTAATTGACTTACAACCATTCTTTTAGTGGACATTCAAAATTACAATAACACTGGGGGGGAAAGTGACTCATGTGTGGTTTTTCACACTTACAACTGTTGCAATAGCCTCAGGGTTATGTGATCAAAATTCAGGTGTTTGTGCCGAGATGGATTGATTAACACTTAAAAGAAAAGAAAAGGAGAAACAGAATTCTTTGTACCATGGGACTTGTTTTATCAGTGGCTGACTAACAGGAACAGAAGTTAGAAACCAAAAAGATTAAAACAATAATTATATATTGAAAATTTTTCAAACTAGATAAACCAATTGTATTATTACTATGTGACATAAATACATACACAAGCCTGATGATGGCAGATGGGATTCTGCTGAAACAAAACATATATATATATATATGCTGTTTAGCTTCCTTCAGGTATTATCCCACGTCATTGTAGTTCTGTTAAAGTTGACGCGAACATTTTCAGCAGAATCTTCTCCTGCCATCATCAGGCTTCTGTATTGAATTAGTTCCTGGTTTCAAAATTGAAACCAGGAACTAACTCAATACAGAAGCCTGATGAATGGCAGATGAGATTCTGCTGAAACGTTGCCACAACTTTAACAGAACTAGAGATAGTGGATAATACCGAAGGAAGCTAAACAGCACACATGTAAGTACCCGCGAAAGCTTAAAAACACACACACACACACCACCACACACATATATATATATATATGTGTGTGTGTGTGTGTGTGTGTGTGCGTTGTGCGTGTGCGTGTTGCGTGTCTGTCTGTCTGTCTGTCTCATCTGCCATCATCAGGCTTCTGTATTGAGTTTGTCTGTGAGTTCAGGCTATCACAGCCATTTAGTTTTAAATGTAGAGCTAGCCTACTGTTGAGCCAGAATGCTTTTTTCTTCATCCTGATTGGTTGGGAATCCTGGTCTTGTTTATTGGTCTTTGAGTTTGCTGTGTTCTGCTAGGTTGGTGTTTCTAATATCTTCTAATTAGTCCAACACACACACACACAACACACACACACACACACACACACACACACACCATATGCTGTTCAGCTTCCTTTGGGATATTATCCCATGTCATTGTAGTGCTTTTAAAGTATGTAGCAACGTTTCAGCAGAATCTCATCTGCCAATCATCAGGCTTCTGTAATTGAGTTTGTCTGTGAGTCAGGCTATCACAGCCATTTAATTTTAAAATTTGAGGCTAGCCTACTGTTCGAGCCAGAACGCTTTTTTTTCATCCTGATTGGTTGGGAGTCTGGTCTGTGTTTATTGGTCTTGGAGTTTGCTTGATTGGTGTTTCTGGTTTCTTCTGTCTGTTTTTGTGGCTTTGATGGTTGGCAACATTGTGTTCCTGTAATTGGAGGCTTTCAGTGCAGCTTGGCTTCGAGTAAAAGGACGTGCTGGCTTCCAAATGATTGACAGTCTGGTGGATATCATCTTCTTCTATTCATGCTTCAGGTCTTTTTTCAATCTCTATGGCTTCTCTGATGATTCTGTGGGCTGGGTTTTCTATAGTGACTAGGGTTTTGGTGCCCATTGAAGTTGATAGTTATGACCGTAGCTTTCATGTGTTATCTAGTGAGGAGGTGTTTCCAAGCTTTTTTACTGCATTTTTGTTCATCCAGGGGGGTTACTATATTCTTCTATGTTGTCAATGTATGTGGCCGGGCATGAAGCACAGGGACTTCGTATATGGCCCTGGGTTTGTCCAGGTCAATTTTTATATCTTTGGGTTTCTAAAGGGTGAGTGCTATTGTTTTGTCTGGTTTTGAAGGCACTCTTTGATGTGAATTGACCTGTGTATATCTTAACGGATTTTGTCCGTGTACCTCTTTATTGTATTGATAGGCAGGAACAGCTGCTTCCATATGGTCTGTTCTCTCTAGGTCGTCTATTATGTCTTCAGTGGTTTTTATGGATCAAGTTTCGTGATTCTCAAAATGGATCAAGCTGGTGCACTCTCAAACAGTAAAGATCTCCACACACAAAGCCAGGCAAACACTGGGCACAGGTAACAGATCCCCCCGATACATCCAGCTTCAAAACCACCCCAACCAGCCACCCCAGATGAACCCTTAGCTTCCTATATAGATGATAGCTGTTCCTTTTACTCGAAGCCAAGCGCCTGAAAGCCTCCAAATCAGGAACACACAAGTGTTTGCCAGCGATCAAAGCCACAAAAAGACATGAAGAGAACAGAAACACAATCAAGCAAACTCCAAGGAACCAATAAACACACAGACCAAGGAACTCCCAATAACCAATCAGGATTGAAGAAAAAAAGGCATTCGCTCAACCAGTAGGCTTGTCTCAAATTTAAAACTAAATTGGCTGTGATAGCCTGACTCACAGACGAACTCAATACAGAAGCCTGATGATGGCAGATGAGATTCTGCCAAAACGTTCTGAACTTTGTGCTTGAAAAGTAGAAAAGAATGAAACTTTGATTTTGGGTTTTACCAATTAGACTGATAGATCTTTATAGAAATGGCTTTTTTTGTATGTTTTACATTTTTATTGAAAATTAGGTTTTAAAAACATTGAATGTGGTGATCTTTTTGACATATATCAAAGTCGTTACATTGTTATGAGATCAAACAGTATTAGCATTTATATGGATATATTACAGCTATATACATATTTACATTGTAAATTTTTGTATCGCTTTCTATCTTAGACATTTTGTTGTGGTATAAACTCTTTTTATTTCATTTCATATTCCTCCACTTATATTTTTTTTCCATATTGCATAGAATTCTGAAGTATCTCATTCCTTCACTTCTAACATTAGGCTATCTAACTCAGTGCATTGAAAAAAATTTCTATTATTGCTTCATCATTCGGTATTCCTTTTAACTTCCATGTTTGGTCAATTAATAACCTTGCAGCTGTGATAACATGAATAATTAGATATATATCTGCTTTATTTGAAATTCTCATTTATTATTTCTAACAGAAACATTTCTGGTGTATCATTTATTTTTAGGTTTACCAAGAAATGGCTTGTTTATATTGTTATGAAACAAACAAAAAGTTGTGATTTGATGATAATTCCTTATTTTACTGCAACAGAGAGAGATGGAAGTCTCTTTCTTTTTCCTAATCTTTCCTCACTTTTCTTCCTCGTCACTGTTTCCTTATTTACTTTTGTATTTTATATCTTATTTTATCTTATAATGCAATAAAAATGTTGAACTGGAAATTTTGGCTTCGATTGTGGTCATAAGTCAAGGACTGACCCGAACAGGGTTACAGCTAGAGAAGGAAAAAAACAAGAATGGAACAAATCGGAGTTGAGTTATAGTTGCTATGTTACCATGTGCAGGAATGAAGATTGCTGATTTTCAATCATTCTTCATAGTCTTGAGAATTTCATAAATTTTCCAGATCTGAGGATGGAACACAATCCAAATATTCCATTACGAACAATTTTCCCATCCCTACAGAATCATATCATCAAGGAAAGTGAGGTAGCTGCTTTGGTGGAGCTGGTGAGGAATTTCTCTAGCCAAAACCATCGCAGGAACATCAAAGTAGCAAACATAACTAAAACATCCACTTCTGTTCATCTTTATTGTCTTTGAAGTTGCAGAGTTTGGTTTGATTTTGTTTTCTCTATTCCTCTGTCAACTCATAAAACATTTTGTATACACGTTTTATAGTTGACAACAAAAAGAAAGGGGGGAGTTTCAAAGAGCAGGCGGCAGTGTGGAAGCGAAAGTACATTCCATTCATATTTTCTTCAAAGACTGATTAGATGACTGAAGCTTCTGCCCTGAAAAAAATCTAATTGGAGAGCATGATTGATGACTCTTGGCTATGGATGTTTTTCATTGGATAATACACCCAGAGGGGTGTGGGGGGGGAAGCATGATGAAGGATGACAGTGAATTACGTATCTCAGAGTTGGCATTGCCCAGGTAAATGCCAGATGTAGAATGTTACCTTCAAATAAATATTTTTTAGTTTTGGGAGTGTGGCTCAAGGCTCATGATTTAATTGGAGTAACTGCTGGAATCCTGACATCCTCATTCCATAAATTCAGGGTTCATCTGGGAACAGCAGCTGAAACGATGTGTGATATTTTTGTTTATTAATTCCAAATTTGATGGTTGCATTTGAAAAGGCCCTCTCTAACAGTAATAACCAGGATGGATGGGTGGATGGAGGGGGTAGATGGATGGGCTGTGGATGAATGGTTGATACAATGATTGATGGATGTGGTTGTAGATAGATGTTAGACAGACTAGATGATAGATAGATAGATAGATAGATAGATAGATAGATAGATAGATAGATAGATAGATAGACAGATCTATCTGTCTTGATTGTCTTGATCNAGATAGATAGATAGATAGATAGATAGATAGATAGATAGATAGATAGATAGATGATAGATAGATAGATAGACAGACAGATCTATCTGTCTTGATTGTCTTGATCAGGGTAGTTTTACAACTGACAATGTTAGCAGAGGCTAACAAAAGCTAAGTGGACAATATAATTTTAGTTCTAGAGATTGTGATGTCTGTCTCTTCTTTTATAGCTATATCTGGAACTAATATTTTTAGAATACTTTTTTAGAATACTTAGATCTGTATATATTGAAAACTGAAGGTTTTCAAACAGAATAATCTTCCGTCAAAGAGGGTAGAGTCAATTCTGCAGTGTGCAGAGGGTAGGATTTGATGACCTCTTAGGTCCCTTCCAAGTCCATGATTCTTTGATATTTCAACGATTTCTATCATTAGATGCAATTCTTCCTTTATAATCCCTGCCTTCTATCCTACAATAACAGCCCCCCCCCCCCNNNCCCCCCCCCCCCCCGACAGTAAAAAAACTGAGTGATACGCTATGGATATTTCATACCTATGGAATAATTATTTCTGCTGTCAAAAACTGGAACATTTATATGAGTTCTAATAAAAATCTATTTTTAAAATTGATTCTGTGTGCATGAGAGAGTATCTACACATACACACACACACATATATTCATATGCATTTTATGCACACATGTGCTATAAATTACATTTGTGGATTAATTCAGATGTCTTGCTGAACACACTGGAAAGAGTAATTTATGTTTTGATGCCCATTTTTGTCTGGTTGCAAAATACATAATTATTTCCTGAATCGGGATTTGATTTCTACCTTATTCTCAAGCTGGAAATCCTTCAGCGGGAGAAAGCATTTGTATATTTCATTTTTTTAGAGAAAATCTGAATTGACAAGCAGTCTTTCAAGAGACTTGAAAGACTTTTGTATAAATAACATCTCCTGTTAAACTTCTGTGTTTATATTCTATTAATGTCTTGGGACAACGAGGTTACCAAATGGATTTCAGCTTCAAATTACTTTTAGGGCCAAGTATTAAAATAGGAGGGGGGTTTAGAGGGTGGAGACTTAATTATTGAAATTAATTCAAACTCTTAACTAGGGATTTACTAAATAAGATATGAAAACTCCTACTCTGGCTGATCCAAATCCAGAAAGCAACAAGATGGCTAACTAACTGCCAACTTATGGACACTAAGAATAGGCTCATAGCCTGGATGGCTTTCGGCTTATTCAGCAGCCAATGGCAATTGGAATTTAATTGGGAAAGTAGCTTTATTGCTTC
Source organism: Laticauda laticaudata (assembly GCA_004320025.1). NCBI lineage: Eukaryota > Metazoa > Chordata > Lepidosauria > Squamata > Elapidae > Laticauda > Laticauda laticaudata. Next base: position 34,330 of record BHFT01004952.1, read on the forward strand.
CCTCCTGAGAAAGAATCTGGCCTCCTCAATTACCCTGAAACACAGAATTAAAATTTAACTATTCAAAGGAACCTGCAAGAATGGCCATTAGTTCCCAGCGATCCATCAACACATGCTTTCTCCTCTAATAAGATAGACGTTAACGCAACATTAAATATTTGATTTATGGAAACTAAACAGTAAAATTGCTTTTCAAGGCCACAGTTAATTTCATTCTCCTTCTGCAGGATCTCCTGTTTCTCTCTTCCCGTTTGCAAAGGTGGAAGGCATCTGAGCACACACACACACACCAAAAAACAAAGAATGACAACTTCAGAGACACTGGAGTTCTCTCAACTTCAATGATGGATCATGAAAAGGTCATTAAAAGCTACTTAGAGCAAACTAATAATACTGACAATCTCAGTGTTGGGACTGTGTGTTCTCTGAATGAATGAAAGAACTGTGAAGCAGTGTCCTTCTCATTGGCTATGGGCAATGCAGTCAAGCACAACTTCAATCAATCAATCAATCAATCAATCAATCAATCAATCAGAATAGAGCTGGAAGGAACCTTGGAGGTTTTCTAGTCCAACCCAATCAGGAGACCCTATACCGTTTCAGATAAGTGACTGTCTAGTCTCTTCTTAAAAACCTCCATTGATAGAGCACCTACAACTTCTGAAGGGAAGCCCTTCCACTGGTTAATTGTACTCACTGTCAGGAACTTTCTCCTGAATTCCAGCTTGCTTCTCTCTGATCAGTTTCCAACCATGTTTCTTGCCCTGTCCTCTGGTGCTTTGGAGAATAATTCGACCCCCTTACTCTTTGTGGCAGCCCTTCAAATATTGGAAAATGCTACCATGTTACCCCCTAGTCCTTCTTCTCTCTAGACTGGACCATATCCAGTTGCTGCAACCATTCATCATATGTTTTAGTCTCCAGGCCCTTAATCATCTTAGCTGCTCTTCTTTGCACCTTTTCCAAAGTATCAACATCTTTTTTGTAATGTGGTGACCAAAATGGGATGCAGAACTCCAGGTGTGGCCTTACTACGGCTTGTGGTGAACATTAGAAATAATGACTTCAAATGCTTCCTAATAAAGTCAGAGTTAAGGCTGGTTTCTCAGCTAACAAATCTCACTCTCCACATTACCCTAGCTTTCTTTATAATGCATCACTGCTTAATGCCACTGAAGGTTTTATTCTCCTCTTAAATGCATAGCCTGTCCTTATGCATAATTCAAGTTCGATGGAACAACATGTTTTGTCCTGAATTAGCTAGTTATTCATTACTCTTGTAACAACCAGCCAGCACAATGCCTTCGGATTTTTACAAGATGTTGAGAGTACACCCTTCAACGTAATTTATGGGAAAAACACAGCTCTACTTTCTTATCCAAGGTGACTTGCAAATAGGGGTTGTTGTGTGTCACTCTTGTTAATGTGTTTGAAAACTTAAATCGTATTTTTGTGATGTTTTCTGTTATTACAATCTTATTCTGTTAATAGCCTCTGTTATTATGTTCCTTGAGAATTTAGGTTTCCAGAATGAGTTTATGAATTTCTTTTGGAAGGTTCCTCACATATAAAAAATAGTTCAATGACATTTGGTCTTATATCTGATAGAAAACTTTCTATATTTCACTCTAAATTTGATCTGGTGAGTTTTTTTTAAAAAAATGATCTTTTTTTTTTTAATGATAGAACCATTTATCAATCTGTAAATCTATCCCCAAACTTTTGGTGTTGATCTATAATTCTCTGCTTATTCTCCAACATGGATATCAGCCTGAAAGGTTTGTTGTTCATGCAGAGATAATTAAGATGGAAAGGTCTTGGCTCTTCAGTTGGATAATGGAAGACAAAAAGGAGCTTCTTAAAATCTAGATTTTGCTACCTAAATGTGTCTAAACTAGAAACTTCCAAGAACTTCCTCATTCCTCATTTGTCTATAGCTACATAAAGAAATGGAAAATTGTTCTTTTCACTGATGAAAATAATAAGAATTTTTTACCCCATGTCTTCTAATTATATTACATGCCAGATGAACTGGCAGAGACATAGTTAACAAAGTCTGCCAATGGGGGCTGAATTGAGGGCTGAGAGTCTGAGTATGGCTTAGCTCCATGTTCTCAATTCTGAAAGTGAAACTAACTTGCTTGCTTGCTGTAACTGATATCTCCTTTAAGCTGCTGCTTGTGTTTTTGCTTA
>BHFT01004953.1:0-11182 GCA_004320025.1 Laticauda laticaudata
GCCTGCAGCTGTGACAGTCAGCTCGTAGTGGCTTCGGCTCTTTTTGAAAGTGACTGAGCTCAGCTGTTCTTGTCTGGACACCTCTTATTCGGATCTGCTCTCATCGCCAGTGTTGTAGAGCAGCAGTAATTACTGAGGCAGACATGGAGCTAACAGTCTAGTAACTTTATTACACCAAATAAAGGGTGGCCGTGGCTGCCGGGCTAACAGGCAGTCAGCTGGCGGCAACAGCTGATGCCGTTTAACAGCTCCTTTTATAGCCGGCTGTCAAACGGCATCAACCAATGGGAGCGTTTGCGCTCCCGCCAGAAGCGCGGACTGGAGTGAAGACTGCGGATGAATGCAACAAAAACTATCTATCCTTACAATTTACAATTGCAATTGCCTTTATTCCAGCTACATCATACTGCTGATTCATATTCAATTTGCAGTCCAGCACTATTCCAGTATTTTTTGTAATACTATCAACTAGGTAATCACTTCCCAACACATACTGCAACCTATACCTATGCATTTAATTTCTCTTGTCCAAGTGAAGAACTTTGTGTGTGCATATTTGTAGTCATTTTTTGCATTGCCCAAAAATGGCATTTCATAAAACACTTTGCACCATAATGGGTTTTGGGATAAGAGCCTTCAGGAAATGTGAACAACCTTCCTAAACAAACAAGTAAACAAATAACCATTAAAATCTCAGAAGGCAAAAGAAGGAACCAGCTGTGCATTTACTCACCCAGGAAAAACAAACAGGGAAAGATGACATTGTGGGAAGAAAGTTGAAAAACTGGAAAATAGGGTGATATCACCTTTTCTCAATTCTATGCCATTGACTTCTTCAAACTGGGCACAATCCAGTAAGGTTCGGAATGTCTGCAGGATATGATTGAAAATCCAAGATGATGGCTATGATGTGCTTCAGTTGTGAGTGCCCTGAAGAGTATTGATTTTGCTAAATGTTCATTTGTTATAAATCCATGTTATAAATCTTACTATGCAGTAGGGCAAAAGTAGAAGCTACACATTCCTCAAAGCAACATTTGAAGTAACATGGAATAATAATAACATCAAAAACTGAACCTGATATTTACACTCATTGCTTCACTTTTATCTTCTCCTGCAGTTTGGAGGGACACAAATATAGAGGTTCATAGGTTGCTTAATCATTGCCTAAACCTAGGGTTAGCATATCTAGGCAATAAAAATTCTGAAGACCACTAGATGACAACAAAGAGACAAACAAAACATTAACTCTTTGCTGTCCTCTAATGGTTGCTTGATTATTGCAGCCCAAATATGGCTGCATTGTGTTTGATTAACAGAATGTCTTTCTCCAGAGCCATTTGGTGCAACAACTTTTAGACGCCCTTCTGACAAATTTTCTATCATTTAATTGAGGATAAAATAGAACAGATAAGCTCTGACCCTTTACTCTGTTATACCCATGTAACAGTACACTCGCTTCTGCATAATGGGAAGGAAGGAAGAAGATTTCTTATATATTTTTTCTATTTTAGATGGAAAGATTAGGAAGGAAGGAAGGCAAAAAGAGTCATAAAACCCAAAAGGAAATGAAAGGCTATTTCTTTGAGAAGGCAGCAAAAAATTCTTGGCACCCACATCACTAGGCCTAAAAATGTTCCATTTCCCCTCCTCCCTTTATTTTTCTGATAATCTAAGTTTCTTGGTATGAGTGCCAGAGATCAGTCACAGTTTTAGTTGCCATGATCCTGACTGGCTTTCCCTGCACTTCAGGAGCTTATAGTTTTTTCAAATATGTATTCCTTCAATCAGGCTCCACAGAGTAGATTACAGACCTGTAGTTATCCCATCAGAAATAATATTCCACCCAAAATAAGAACTCTTTTTCTGTTCAGGGCCACATACCTTTGGGGATAAGCTGCAAAGAACTGCAAGCAGATGTGGCTAGAGGGAAATCCTAGCCCCTCTCTGTCTCCCTACTAGCGCCTGCTAAAGGACAAACCACTTTTGCCAAATGTCTGACCGCTTCATTTGCAGAAGGCTTTTAAGATTGTCTGCCACTCAACTTTCCTTAATGCTAGGCAGCAGTAAAGTTCTCAGTGATGCCTTACCCATATTCCTCTTTTGCTCCAACTACCAGAGGATAGACATGTCCATGGCAGCTTTTCAAATTAACTAGAAGAATTCCTTGCTGTGTTGGAACTGATTGCATTCTATTTGGGTCAAATTGTGATTCATAATCATGCTAAGATTATAGATAACCATTTAACCTTTTTGTGTTTGGCAACCCATAGAACCACATGGGTTCTTAACGAAGGATTGCTTGTGCTATCAACCAAAATCTGGGATCTCTTCCCAAGTGGCAGCTGATCAAGACTGTCAGCAATCACCACAGAAGGAAAGCTGGAAACTTGGGGGGGCGGGGGAGGATAAAGAGCAAATACACTCTAAGACAGTGGTGGGATTCAATTTTTTTCACTACCAGTTCTGTGGGCATGGCTTGGTGGCTGTGGCAGAGGAAGGATACTGTAAAATCTCCAGTCAGCAATGGTATTTGACGGTTCTCCAAACTACTCAAAATTTCCTCTACCGGTTCTCCAGAACTGGTCAGAATCTGTTGAATACCATCTCTGCTCTAAGAGCCAGTTACAAGGTAGAGTAGGACAGAAGCTCCAAATACAAAACAATTGATTTGACTCAAGTTTTCTATTCCAGCAGAATATTTGTACAAAGCACAAAATAGCTATTTCACAGAAAGCAAACTCTTTCGCTCAAGGAGAGTAGCAACCTAGAACTAAGGAGAAATTTCCTAACAGTGAGAATAATCAACCAGTGGAATGGCTTGTCATTCAGAGTTGTGGATATTCCACGACTGGAGGCTTTTAAGAAGAGACTGGACAGCCACTTGTTTGGAATGGGTCTCCTGGTTGAGCAGAGGGTTGGATTAGAAGACCTCCAAAGTCCCTTCCAACTCTGTTGTTGTTTAAAGAATGTTCTGCAAGCAGGTCATGCCCCCAAATTTCTCTACATCAACATATTTACTCCAGTCTGTTCCCCAATTCTCTGAGCTAGCTAACTCAGCCAAATTCTCATTCTCTTACTTCCAATTAAATCAATCCAGAAATTTAGATATGCTCAGACTCTTCTCGATAGTCAACTTAAAATGTTATTCATCAGTCTTTGAATCAGAATAAGACTATTAACTCCATAACATTTACTACTCCCACTGGCAATGTTTATTTCATCCCTGGCAAAGGGTGAGTCCTGATTTATGGTGTACAGGCCACATTAATGTTGGTGGATTCCCTCAGCTGACTTTCCATTCACTTCAACGAATTTCACTGTTGGTAAGAAAACACCCACCAATCACTCTTCTCAAAGTATATCAAGGCTGGAATCATGGAAAGATGAGTTTTAATAGATTCAACCTGGCAGATCAAACCATTTGTCAGGTATAATGCTCTGTTTTTGCCCATGTATTTTGTTTAGGTGCATCCAGAAGCTATTCAGAGGACTAAACTTGGATTCAAAAACAACTTGAACAACAGCTGACAGGCATAGGGCAGGAAGAGTTGCATCATGAATCATTAGAGCATCCTCTCTCTCTTTCTCTTTCCCTCACTCTCTCCCCCCCCCCATCTTTTATTGTCCAACTTCTCTTGCCATCACTGTTACTCCACTGCTATCCAGGGCGATCCCAAGCCTCTGAGACATCATGGTAGATTCAGAGGGAAAGCCTACTTTGAAATGATTAGACTCTTCTGCTCAAACAGACTTGCCCTGAAGGCAGTATACAATTACTGGAGGAGTGGGATGTATCTGTATCAGACTAATGCCTGGCTGGAATATCCTGGGAGTTGAGGTCCACACATCTTCAAATTACCAAGGTTGAGGAACACTGTGATCAATATATGTTGGGTGACTCTGTTGCTGGTTTATGCTTCTCTCTCTTAATTTATTTCATTCACTCCTCTTTTAATTGTGCAATAAGAGATTAGCTCATTTAGAGCTAATTCTCTATGGCCTTTATTTTAAAAGATAGGCTCTACATCTCTCATATTATTCTGTTGGAATTAAATAATTATTTCCAGCTTCCTTTTGATGCACACAAGTAAACTTCCTGAAGAATGGGGTGACTGGGTCCTCAGGGAAGCTCCTTTTTGTTGTTCTATAATTTCAGGGAAATATCTCCAGGCAGAAGACATAACTAGCTATTTCCTTTTTCTTTTTAATCATACTATGAATTACGAGTAGGAGACAATATAAATTTTCTTTTAAAAATTAATAAATGTAACATTATGTAATAGCAACAAGTACATGTAATATTTCCTACATTTTGTTTCTTATACAAACATAGAACTGGAAGGGATGATTTAAACTTCTGAGTTCAACCTTTTCTCATTGTGGGAATCTGAATTAAAGGATCTGTAGTTGGTGCAAATCTCTACTTGAACACAATTGGTGAAGGTTAAGAGTACTAGCTTCCTAGGCAACTGGTCAATGGTTTGACTTGGGTTAAACTTGGGTAAGATTATTGGGTTTTTTTCCTTTATTGACTTTAATCACATGATGCAGCTATTACCAATCAGGTTTTAGATACAACACACCTGGATTCTTCTTTCCAGATGGTGTGTATACAAAGTACTCATCAATGTATGTTTTTTTTCAGGAGTGACGCTATAAGGTCTTTGCATGCAACAATTTCTTTCAATTACAATAAGATAAAGCACCTGTGATTTGATTTAACCTGGTTTATTAAGTTCCTTCTTCAGTTTATTCATAACTATGCCACAGTTGGCAACAGCCTGGCCATGAGAACACACACTGATTCATTTCCTTCAGAGATAGACGTGGGAGAGCAAATAGGAGTTTTATTATGAAACTCAAGGTGGTGGACAAAGCTGCAGAAATTTTAGCTTTTGGAACCTCTCTTGGGGGCATGGGTAACTTCTCCAAGTTTGATAAATGATTTATAATTACATGGACACAGAGAGAACTTCTTTCTGAGCATGGATAGAAAATCTGCCTCCTTCCTATGAAGGATGAAATGGGTGTGGGAGCCACAGAGGGAAATTATGATGGTTAGAGCAATGCTTCTGAACAATTCAGCACTGTCCCCACCATTGTATCCCACCCTCCTGAACAAAAGGCTCACACACAAGGGACCTGGCTGTGAAACTTCCATCTGCTTTCATCCATGACCCCTGGGGCCAGCCAGGTCATGAGGTCATCCTGCTTAAACTTAGGATTTTTAACCAGAAATAGAGTCGGGAAGTGGTGAGGGGTAACCCTGGGTAGGAATCCAAATTTTATTAGTGAAAATTTTGAATAAATCACTTTAAAAAAAACAGCTACATATCCCCCTTATTAATTAAATAAAAGAATGATGTTATTGTGAATAACAGCTGCATTTTTATGTTTGAGAGTTGATAATATGATGCATTGATTCATAAAGAATGAGACTGAGTGCTGCCTATTTCAGATTCATCAGTTTTGTGATCCACAAATATTGTCAAAAGGTTCTTTGGCTCACGGTACTTTTAATAAAAACCTGGCAGGACACAATTAAATTTTTATTCATCTGAGGGTATCTGAGGAATCACCTTACCCTGATGGGACTAACACGCCCCAGAGGAAAGGACCTATTTTGGATTCTGTCAGCCAAACAATTCTGACAGGTGATGGGGTTCAGCCTTGTCTGCTGTGGTCCCATACTCTGGAATATTCTCCTATCAGATAGGAGATCTGCTCCCATGCTCCTGGCCTTTAGAAGAGCTTAAACACTTGGCTTTGCAATTTGGCCTTGGGCCCCGAGAGGGCTTGCTACATTGGGGTGCCTCACTCCCAGGTTGTCCATCATCTTGATTCTTAACCTCTTAATCTTTTCATTCAAAATGTAAATATTTTAGCACTTTTTATATTGTTGCTATAGCCAGAGTTACTATATTAGTGAGATGGAAATGGAAATAACACAAACTGTAACAGTATCAAAATATCCAATTTAGAGAAATATTTGTTTCTCTAGCTGCTAGAGCTAGCACAACCATGAGTTCCATTTTTGTTTTTTTTTTCATTCCTGATTCAGATAATTATTTCATAAATTTGAACTTTTTTTTCTGAGGATGCCGCTTACACTAATGAGCCTCAAGAGTTGAGACTAGTGTGAACTGCCTATGTTGATGTTAGATCTACACTATAATTTCTGATAACTTGCATAAATTGTACTAAAGGCTAGGTCCCACTGGCCGACGGACACAAAACGTATGCATAAAGGACACAGCGGATGAGCAAAATTTCAGGAGTTTCAGGGGTGGCTCCATCGTCTTCCGCTCCAAAAAAGTGGCAAAAATTTGCATAAACAAAACAGAAAAGAACGGAAAAGAATGGACGTGGGTAGTATGTAGCAGGGATGTTAAATGATGTTCATAGGAAGCCTAGCGGATGGAAGCGGATGCACCTCCGAAGGGGTTCCGGGGGAAATTTCAAAGCGGACTCATAGCGGATGCATCACGTACGCCTAAAAGAAAGAAAGGGGATGCCACGCGGATGTATATCGGATGCAAAACCGTTCACTGCGCATCCTTTCTATTTCCGTGCTACTAATGCTATGTAGACGTTCCGTGTACCTTTTGTTTCCTCCCTCTTCCGTCTTCAGCTGCAGATGTGAGTTGCGAGGATGCCCAGAGGATGCAGAGAGGATACAGCGACGTTTAACGGATGATAAACGGACATAGAACGTTTGTTGCTCGGATGCCGCGGATTTACATCGTACACGGCAGAAAGTTCATCCGTTCACAAAGTTTTGTGCAGCTCAAAACTTCTTGCCCGGATGAAATCACAGTGGATGGATCCTCGACAGATAGAGGTATGAAGCATGTATGCAATGAGTACACAATGGATGCATAGCGTTTTAATGGATGGCAAGCTTTTTTTAACGTTTTACATCCTCTTTGCATCCGTAAGTGCAGTGGGACAGGGCCTTGAGGTCAGCATTTATCAATGCATAATTTCAATCACTCTTACAAAAGCCTTTTCATATCAAAAAGAAAGAATGCCCTTGATCCATAGTGATTCCATGGATGTACCCACACAATTTTCATCTTCATCACAATAACGAGGGTTGCCATTATCTTCTTCCAGTGTGATTCCCAATCTCCAAATTTAGCCTCTAGTCCTGGTAGTTCCTGATGAACTTCTATCCAAGTGCTAACTAGGTCTGAATTCCAAGTCCAGTCAAGGTTTTGCTACTGAAAATATCTCAAATATGACCTGTCAAAAGATTCATAATGCATATGAAGTTTAGATTTTAAGTGAAAAGTTATCAGAAATAACTTTTATTTCCTCCTTGGATTAAATTAGATAGGAATTAATATAGAGATGCCATTTGAATCTCATCAGTAGAACTTGTTGCAATAGAACAGTCCAATTCATGCTTTTCTGGCTATGGTTAAGGTAAGTAGTCGTATTTCCTTCAATTACATATAAAATTGCATTTATATTCTACAATAATAAGAAAATATTCTCATAGAACAAATTCTTGATTATAAGATTGCATGTGATCAGTAAAATTTCAAACCCATTCCCCTAAAATTCATTAAAGTCCAAGAAAAACAAGGAATGAAACATTTTTGTAATGATATGGGTTTCATTTGGAAGCCTTCGGCAGATGACCTTTTAAATTAAAAGGGCTTATATAAATATTTGGCTTTGCATTGTCAATCAGGGACTAAACCCCATTCTCCAATGCAGCCCATTCCACTTAGTATCTACTTATACTATGGTATGATAAAAACCATAAACATGTTCATTACTACATTAAAAAGAATTATGTATGATGTTTTCCTCCTTGTGGTCAGATGAATGAAAAGCAATCTTGGTACTGAGCCACATGATGGTGCTGTTGTACTATTTTCTCTGCTTATTCAATTCTTTTATCAGGTGAGATCCATTTCAGTTCTTTGATTTACATAATGGGGATTGAGCTTCGAAAAGTCAATGGGGTCATGGCAACATTACATATATTTTTAAATACATTTCAGCTAATCCTCACTTAACATCTTGTTCAGGAACCATTTGAAGTTACAACCATGCTGAATAATGAGGCTTAGGAGCAGTCCTTGCAATTGTGGTTCTCACCGCATCCCGGTAAGTCACATGATCATGATTGAGTCGCTTGGCAACTGCGATGCATTTACAACTGTTTTTTGCTTCCCATGGTCACATGATCACCTTTTGTGATCTTTACAGCCAATGAGCAAAGTTAGTAGGGAAGCCAGCAGGAAGTCACAAGTCACAGTCATATGACATCATGCTTAACAACCCACAGTAATTTGTTTAACAACTGCAGTTGGAACCAACTACTGTTGTCAGGCACATCACATTTCCAGTTTAGAAATAAAGTTGCCAATTCTAATTATGGTTAGTGAGGATTACCTGTATACTCCATGTAGTCAAACATTTTCTCTTATGCAACTATGAAATTTAAAATTCAACTGCAATAGAATGGCTGCATGTTCACAATCTTGCTAACACCCTTTTCCAAGTAATTTTATACAATACTTTGGTAAAATTGAAAAAAGCTGTGCCTTTACTTTTTTATTTGTATCCTATCTTATTTTTATAAATAACTCAAGGCAATGAACATATCCAGCACATCTTCCTCCTATTTTCCACACACACACACACCCCTATGAAGTGGGTTGGGCTGAGAGACAGTGAGTGGCCCAAAGTTACACAGCTGGCCTTCATGGCTAAGGTAGCACTTGAACTTATACTCACTTGTTTTCTAGCCTGGAGCCTTAACCACTAGACCAGACTGGTTCAGGTATGTATTTTATAATATTGTACTGAATTCTCCTGATTATTTGGGATTTAACATGTTCAGAACAAAGATGAATTTTTTTAAGCTCTAATAATAAAAGAAACAATAATTCTTGGATGGGAAAATACTTTATTTCAAGATATAAAGGAATAGATTTCAGAGATATGTGATTTAGCTATTTCTTTTTGTCTCCTGCATGCAGTGTTCCTTACCTAGTGATTTCTATTCAAGTAAAACACTTCCTGTAGGAAATATGTCCAGCTAGACAGTCTAAGTAAGTAATCACACTATTCTAGATAAAATGGTTAATTCATTTAGTCAAATGTTGTCTATTCTGATTTGCAAGCTCTCCAAGACATCACTTGGATTTCGGATGGGATCCCTCCCATCACCTGCCACTGATTTTTTTTTAAGCTAGAAGATATCAAAGCTTGAATTTGGAACTCCGCATACAAAACAGATATAGTTGTAATGTATGATGGTTATTTTCTCACAGTACTGTTGCTTATAATGGGTCCTTCACCATAATTCAATTAGTCAGAAGAATCTATTACTTGTCTCACATATATGAACATCAAACTCCTTCCTACGCATGACATACTGCCATTCAACATGGGTGGCTTCAGTGTCAGACGCTTTGATCAGTACTCCCATTCACGTCACTTAACTGTGCACTTAAAACCTAAAGCAGCAAGGGAAAGAGAAGCAATTGTTAACAAAGTCATATCCCACACACATTTTCAAATAAAAGGATGGCTCTCTTGTTCATGTCAAAAGTCAGGTCAGAAAACACTTGGCTCTTCAGACATTTTAACAGCAGCTGGGGAAAAAATGGCACATGATGCAGTAAGATTCCTTTTTGATTCCATAAATCAAATCCTTCAAGACCTGAATTCTTTTGCAGAGTTATAGTTTCTCCATCAAGTTATACCTCACACTTGGCTGTATACTTGCTTAATTACATTGTCAGTACATAAATCCCAGCAGTGTTGTATAATTAAATCTTGTCATTTGCTAGTTGCCATGAAATACTTATGAAAAAAAAAATCCTAAACTCATACTGTGACCATGTTTCTGCTTCTATTAGAACAAAACCTAATGAACAAAATTCTGTTTTTTTTGGGTAGGGTATAAGATCAAGTGAGGAAATGCAGGCAAGAAGAGATAAAGAAGGTCTTTGCTTTCAACTGCTCTAAATGTTGGTGAACCTGAACAGAGAAAATAATACATTGCCTTTTATTTCATCACAGATATCAATGTCTAGGATCTTTTTAACATTTATATTTTGTTGGGTTATACTAATTTAGACTAAATGTTAATATATATTGCTAGTTCGTGTATGCTATTGCCATATGATCACATGTTCATTTGCTTCCCAATGCTAGCATATGCAATCTGTATGTTTTCTTCCCCATCCTGGTGTCTTGAAAGGTCACCGTGGTTCTTAAATTTGGCAACTTTAAAACTTCTGGACTCCAAGTCCCAGAATTCCCCAGCAAGCATGATTCCCATTTGTAAAATAACTCCCGGTCTTCTGTTGGCCGGAAAATAATACTTGAAATGACGATGTTACCAAGATTTGAGTAATGAAACAAACCTCTGCAAGAAAAGAAGCAAGCTGAGAAGCACCAAGGACCGTCCCTCACTTGTGTTTCAACCGCTTGCTGGTAGGTACCTCTGAAACAGACCCTAACCTGTGGAAACCTTTGCTACAACCCATCTTCTGCCGCTTTGCGGGAAAAGTTGCATTCCACTTTCCACCTGCTCGCTTTCACGAAGGAGAACAGGCTTCTTCCCGCCCCGCCTTTGTGACGTCAAGAGGGCATCTTACTACAGTACGTAATGAGGCTGCTCACTTCTAACACCAGATCGCACAGGCCACGCTTATAGTATCGCGAGACGTTATTAAAGGTGATTCTCTTTCTCCCCCCCCCCGCCCCCCCCGGCCCTTTTCCCGTGTTTGCGATACTTTCCATGAACCCAAAGCCTTCTGGATCGGTGCAAGTTGGGGGCGGAGTCCTCCGGGCAGGTTTGGCCCTGAGGTGGGAGACGCCTCCTCCCCCGAGGAGAGAAAACGGGTAGGTGGGCGCGGAGTTGGAGGCAGAGGCTTCCGGGTGAGGCAGTGGTTGAATGGCTCCGTGCCTTTTGTGGAGAGCGTTGTCCTGAAGAAGGGGCGATGGTTTGGAGCAAGAGGGGCTCCCGATTGGCTTCGCCAGTTAATCCCCCCAGGTCGTGTTTCTGGCCCAGAGTCCTTCCTCCATGCAGGGTGACTCCTGTGCCGAAGACTGTCAGTGGGCTTGGGGTGGGGGATTGGGCCCAGCTTCTTTATTTGGTAGATTTCATCGTTGCTTTGCTGAATGGGAGTTGGGGGGGGGGGGGGGG
>BHFT01004953.1:11192-24405 GCA_004320025.1 Laticauda laticaudata
GGGGGGGGGAGAGACAGCCTGGATGCCGTTTATTAACCCATCTGCACCTTGCAAAAACCTACCCTGTGAACGTGTCTGTCTGCAGGTGAGTTTTCAGCCCAAATCAATTTTGCAGACTGGGGGGCTCAATTCAACTTTTTCAGTCCTCACCACTCGCAATGTATTAGATGTAAGTCTTTTATCCAGAAGCTCAGGGTGGAATACATAGGTCTGCCTCTTCCGATTTTTCTCCGCAAAAGTCCTTGAAATGGGTTAGAGCAACTGGCCCAACTTTACCCAATGAGTATTTGTGGCTGAGGATGCACGGGAATCTCGCCAGCTCTAATCCAGCACCTTTAACCACCACCTCATATTCTAACTATTATACCTTACATTCTTCTAAAAATAGGACTGTTTGCACCCTTAGAAGTTTTAGCACCAGTCTGTATTTACATATCTAATGGAAATTGAAAACAATCAATATCTATCTTTTTAAGGCCTTTTTTTAAAAAAAAAACTTATTAGACTTTCCAAAATACAGGTCACAATGATATTTTCAAATGGCAAAATAGGAAGAGAAAACTGTTGTCAAAGACCAATAGTTAATCTTGAACTTGAACTTGTGTAGCAGGTTTCAGTTATTACATTTCATATGTATTTTTGAGAATGCCTATACCTATTGCTGCAGATATTATGCATTTATCTTTAAAAAAGACATGTTCAGTAGTTAGAACAAAAAATGATAGCTAAAAGACAGTTTAAGCTTTGATGGTTCTGCTTGAAATAGTTTCCAGTTGGAAAGTCAAGAAGCAAGACTGGGAAATCAGGACTGCTTGAGACTGGGAACTACTGCCAGCCAGACCAGACAGTATAGAGTTAGATAGACTAGTGAATCTGATTTAAAATGTTGGTATTTTTAGTCTGATGCTTAACCATGAAAATATATTTGATATACTTATGACCCCAATTAGGATTGGAATTTTGGCTGCTAAGCTATTTCATTACATGAGTCATCACATGATTGCACTCAATTTTATTACCATATTTACCATGGTGATTAAGAAAATAATGTAGTCTGACTTCCCCAATTGATGTTGCTTGTTGGAAACTGCTGAAAGATCACAAATTGTGATCATGTGATAATAGGATCCTGCAATTACTCGTGAATGAGAACTTGCTGTAAAGCATCTAAATTGCAATCATGAGATCAGAAGAGCAGTTGACAAGTATAACTTTGAGGACAAATCACTTTTCTTGAGACTGATGTAGCTTCGGACAATCATTACATGACCTAAGTCGAGGACTACTGGTACACCAAGCTTTATGTCCCATAAAGCTCTTCTAGCTCTTCTTTACTTTACTTCTAGTAAAGTATCACACCACAACTGCCTGGCATGCATGGTCATGTGATCACATTTTGGGTACTTGACAACAAGCTGGTCTTTACAATTAGTTGCAGCTCCTGCAGTCACGTGACTATAGTTTGCTAGGTTTTTTTGCTGGTTTATGGCAAAAATACTCATTGGGAAGAATGGGTTCATACTTTCCACTGTGGCATTAGCTTAATGACTTTAGATTTGTTTAATGACCACCGTGATTAATTCCTAATGATGTCAGATATCAGCCAAACAATCATTACTTGAAGACTGGACTTGAGAACTAAAGCTTTGGTAGTATAATTGAAACTTAGCATCTCTTATAATTTATACTCTTTTAGCTGTAAACATTTCAAAGTTAAGAACTAGGCCTTTACATTATATTGTGATGTGTGTCATATTTTATTAATAGCTATTAATAGCTTCATAGATTATTTAATGATAATAACCTGAGAAGGCAGGCAGTTTTTTCTTACTGTTCAGCAGATAAAAGTTTAGAAATGCAAAGGCAAAGATTTTGGTAAGCATATGAAAGGATGAGATAAGTAATCTCCGTTGATGATCTTTTTTTCCTTTTAGGCAGTCTTGAAAAATCAGATTCTTCACAAAGTAATCACTGATTTAAAACAACAATGTTTGCAGACTTGGAGTATGACATTGAGGAAGACAAGCTGTAAGTTTTCTTTTTCTTTTTTTCCTGTTTCCTCCTAGTAGTGTGTATCTTAAGCCCCTGTCACACTGCACCAACGGATGGAAAGAGGATGTAAAACGGAGAAAAACACTTGCTGCCATCGTTGGTTAACGCGATGCTTCCGTTCTGTACTCACTGCCTCCGTTTTGCTTCCTCTCTATCCATCCAGCATCCGTCTATTGACATTTCATCCGCTCAGAAGGTTTTGAGCTGCTCAAAACTTTTGAGCGGAAAATGTATCCAGTGCATCCGTTTCGCATCCCTCAGGCATACGGGGGACATCCGTTCTGCATCCATTACGCATCTGCTATATCTGCTAGGCATCCGCTAGGCATCCGCTGCGCATCCGCGCAACTCAAATCTGTTCCAGTGGAAACGACGCAGCGAGGAAGCTGAATGGACGTGCAGCGTTAGTAGCCCGGACAGAGAAAGGATGAAAGCGGATGCAGCTACTCATCCGCGTCATGCGCTACGCATCCGCTCTGCATCCTCTACGCATCCGCTCTGCATCCTCTATGCATCCTCTATTCATCCGCTTTGCATCCGCTTCCATCCGCTAGGCTTCCGTTCCGCATCCGCTTTCCATCCGCTCTGCGTCCTCCCCCGGTCTTTACATCCTACACTAAAAAGCCCTTCATTAACTCGACCCGCGCGCAATGTTATTATTGAATCGCCAAACTTTTCCGTGATTATCCGCTCTGCTTATGCAAATTTTTTCCCCGTTTGGAGAGCGGATAACAATGCCGATGGCGGAACATTTTTCTCATCCGCTGTGTCCTTTTTACAAACGTTTTGCATCCGTTGGGCAGTGTGACAGGGCCTTTAGTATTTGATTTGGGGAAAACTGGAATTAATATTGTTTGGAAAGCACGCAACAATAATTTCTCGACTGAGAAAGAAAAGATGCAGCAAGAATTCAGAAAAATAGCAAAGACTAGTAGATTTAGAGCCAAATCAACATGCCTTAGTTCTGGAGCTTTATTCATTAACAGATCTTTTTCTCCAGTTTGGTTTGAGAAAGAGTATTCTATAGAAGTCAGATCAAAATCTTCAGTATTTCTTGGTTAAATGACTAAAAAGAAACTTGTAAACAAGGCAATTCTGGATATAGTTTGCATTAATTTCTCTTTTGTTATTAAGTGATTGCTCTTTTTCAGTTTTTACTTGATTGAAAAATTATTCTGGCCATCTTATTGTGTAGATTATGAATTCAGAATCCAACAGATTTGGAGAGAACTGAGTGAGAAAATAATAAATTACAATAAGAATATAGATATATACAGAAGAAGCTTGTGATACGTGTCTGGAAGTATCAATTTTTAATACCTGAGAGAAAAACAATCAGTTTTTGTTTTAAAAAACAGTACGTCCAAGAAGTAAAATCAGTGTAGCAGTGATTTGCGCTGGAAAATAATGGAATGAACTTTGTAAATTTATATCTGGCTTTATGTTGCCATGAAACTTTAAAATCTAAGACATGCTGGCTGGAAGTTAAAGCTCAAGGCTAAAACATATCAGTGAGAAACCACAGTTTAATCATGCAAGACATTTTTCATCTTGCTATGCTTCTGCAAATAATTTGCTTGTTTTAATCAAGATAAAGATATTGTTCATATTTTATATATTTATCAAATTTAGAGGCCACCTATCTCACTCTCAGATTATATTTCATTGTTGCATTTGTCTTTTTAGTCTAAACCTTGATATTTAGGAAAAAATCTGACACAATTTCGATTCCAATTATTTATATCTCTGTTGTGGTGAAAGCAGAGGCAGTTGGCAGGTATTTGTGTTTTTATCTCTATTTTAGGGGGATTCCTACAGTACCTGGAACAGTGACCTTGAAGAAAGACTCTCAGAATCTGATTGGAATTAGTATAGGTGGAGGAGCCCAGTATTGCCCCTGCCTGTATATCGTCCAGGTTAGTGTTAGGGAAGAGGAATATACTCTATAGAAAGAAAAAAATAATAAAAATTGCATGCAACATCCTGGGAGCAGAATTTTGATTGTGGGGACATTTTCTGAAGATCCAGCCTTGTAGCCTGTAGTGATAGCAATAATAGTAGCAGCAGCAAAGAGTAGTGGACTACGGTGCATGAAGCTTATGGGATAATAAATATCATATTTTTTGGATTATAAGATGCACCTTGGTTTAGAGGAGGAAAGCAAGAAAAAAATAGGTTTTTGTCTTCGCATATTGCATTTTTGTCCTCCCGGCATCCAGAAGCACTCTGAAGGCCAAAAACAGGCATGCTTTTGGCCTCCAGAGGTCCCATTTTCTCTGGAGGGCAAAAGGGAACTCCCCGGAGGCCTCAAAAACGGGTACGTTTTTGGCCCACAGAGTGCTTCTGGATGCCAGGGAGGGCAAAAATGGGACATGCAGAGGTTTTGGGTGGCAAATACATGGATGTAGCAATTATGCATGGAAACTGTAGTTCTTTTTCTTTCTATAGTTCTTCTCTGATCATAGCAATAACACTTAGGCTTATATACCGCTTCACAATGCTTTACAGCCCTCTCTAAGTGGTTTACAAAGTCATCATATTGCCCCCAACAATTTGTGTCCTCATTTTACCGACCTCAGGATAGAAGACTGAATCAACTTTGAGCTGGTCAGGATCAAACTAACAGTGGCCAAAGTTAGCCTGCAATAGTACATTCTAACCACTGCCCCACCACAGCTCTTCCACCATCACTATATATTCCTCCTCAGGTATTTGACAATACTCCTGCAGCTCTTGATGGCACGTTGGCAGCTGGTGATGAAATCACGGGTGTGAATGGGAAGTCAGTCAAAGGAAAAACCAAAGTAGAAGTAGCCAAAATGATACAGGTGGTAAAGGTGAGAGACTTCAAGGATTGCTGGAATGTAAATTGTGGGGTTTTTGCTCGTGCAAGTAGTAGTGCCTTTCTCTTCCATAATATATTGATTTTGATTTTGGTCTTCTAGGGAGAGGTAACAATTCATTACAACAAGCTCCAGGCTGATCCAAAGCAGGGGAAAACTTTAGACATTGGTAAGGAAAGACTTCGACTCTCTTAAAGATTTATTTTTTAGCCTGTTCTTGTGAAATGCAGGGATTGTGCTACATTTTGAAAAATGCTGCTTATGGATTACATGTCTCTTTCCTGGAGTGCAGTGCTAAAGAAAGTGAAGCACCGCCTGGTGGAGAACATGAGCTCAGGGACAGCAGATGCCCTAGGACTGAGCCGAGCTATCCTCTGCAATGGTAAGTAATACGCAAGAAGCAGTTTCACTATTGTTGCTTGTTGAGCCAAGTGCCATCAAGGATTAAGCATTCTTAGTTTTTCCTGAAACTGAATCTCATCCAGTTGGTGACATCAATACTTGACTCATAACTGTGGGATTGAGAGCCAATGTATACTTGTTAAATATCAGATATCCCCACTTCAAGCCTCACCACTTTAGGGTGATCCTCAGGCAAGCTACTATATCTCAGTCCTAACCTTTCAGTTGTAAGGCAGGGGCAGTAGCCATTCCTTAAGAGATTCTGGAAATGTGTGATGGTCTAACAAGGTTATCCGTGGCCTCAGAATGAATTCTGTTACCTTTGTCAAGTTTTTCACCCTCTCCAAGTGTCTAACAAGTGCATAAAGGCATGGCTGTGCCAGGAGAAATGCCATCTGTGGGCAGCATGGGCTTTGCACTGTTACACAGTGCTTTGCACTGTTCCCATCATGCCATTTAACCCATAGAAAGGGCTCTGAGAAAGAATTTGGATATTGAGATGGCCAAGAGATGTCTGTTTATTTTGAGATTAAATCTGAAGAATCAAGTGAATGGTCTCCTAGAGCACTATAGAAATTAGCTGATAGTCTCACTGAGACTTTCTGTATTATCTTTGAGAAATCCTGAAAAACAGATGAAGAGACAATTTGCAAAAGAAAGCAAATCCCTAAAAGAAAGAGGATGAGGAATTCCAGAGAATTACAATCTTGTAACAACCTGGATTATTCTAGAATATAGAAGTAAAGATACTGGTTCAAAACTACTTTGAAAGCAGTGTGGTAATTTGCAGAAGTCAGCATGGATTTGACAAGAATCAGTTGTTGTGGACTAACCATGTCACTTTATGTCAGAAGACAGTTTTAGTAAATAATTCAATGTTGTAAATGTAATATTCGTTCATTCATTTTTATAGCTGTCTATCTCAGCAAACGACTCTGGGCAGCTCACAATTCAAAAGTATATACAATAGAAAAACAGAGTTGGAAGGGACCTTGGAGGTTTTCTAGTCCAACCCCTGCTTAGGCAGGAAACCTTACACCACTTCAAACAAATGGTTATCCAATCTCTTTTTAAAAACTTCCAGTTGGAGCGTTCACAACTTCTGGAGGCAAGTTGTTCCACTGATTAATTATTCTGTCAGGAAATTTCTCCTTAGTTCTAAGTTGCTTCTCTCCTTGATTAGTTTCCACCCATTGCTTCTTGTCCTATCCTCAGGTGTTTGGGAGAATAACTTGACTCCCTTTATTACAATTAAAATCTTAAAACCATTTTAAAACAATAGAAATCATTAAAACACTACAAACATTGAAATGTCTAATTTGAATACATACAAAGCAAGTTATCTGGCCTATTAACATACAGCCAAGAAATGGCCATATTGTAGTGTGTGTGCGCGAATGCGCAATTTCATTTATAAGGTCATGTGATCATCTTTTGAGACCTTCTCACAAGAAAAGTCAATGGGGAAGCCAGATTCACTTAACCGGGTTACTAACTTATCAACTGCAGGGATTTACTTAACAACTGTGGCAAGAAAGGTCGTAAAATGGGGCAAAACTCACTTAACAAATGTGTCATTTAACAACAGAAATTTTGGGCTCAATTGTAGTTGTAAATCAAGAACTACCTGCAGTTGATTGCAAAGTTAGTATGAGTCAGCGGTATTATGATGCTGCAAAAAACAAACAAACCCCAGAACATTTTTAGATTGCATCAATGAAATATTAGTTTCCAAATCACCCAAAACAATTGTTCCACTTTATTATGCTCAGAAACCCCACCTCAAGCAAACATTAATCTTTTCAGGGAAACTGAAACAGATTCACAAAGAGCATAAAGGTAATCAGGGCACTAGGAACGGAGGCCAATGAAAAGGTATTTTTAAAAACTGGGTATGTTTAATCTTGAGATGAGAAGACATTGAGAGATACAATGGCAACTATGTAAAACAGTCAGGGTTTGGCCTCTATCATTCCCAAGTGCAGGATGTGAAATAATAGATGTAACACTTTATGCTCCTAAAATGATTTACCATTATAATCAACTTCTGTTCTTTATTGTTCTAGATGGCTTGGTAAAGCGATTAGAAGAGCTGGAGAGGACTGCAGAACTATATAAAGGTAATCACACTTTTTTTTTCTTTGTAGTCTAAAAAACTGTTGTCTTACAGCTCATATCAATGATGATTTCTTGGGAGATCACTTGATTTGAGTAAGTATATTGTACACACAGGTGCAGGCAGTACAACATGTGGTGGCAGATTAGGCCTGCTTACATCTGGAACATTTGATGAGCAGATGTGGACTGTCTCTCTTACCCCTCACATCTACAAAGCCTTCTTCCACCCACTGCCTTTTTAAGATAACCCCCCTCTTATGCAAACTTCCAGAATTTGGTCATTCCTCCACTAGTGACTTACAGCAGCTTTAAGAACACTCTCGACATTATTGTGCCAAATTAATAATAATCAGGACAGACTTTATATCATTTCAACAATGGCTGATAATGCTGTGAAGATGCTACAAGCTTCCCCCATTCCATTAATACACAAGAATTGAAAAACAATGCATTGTCTCCTACCTTCTGCTATCTTGCAAATTAATACAATAACAGTTGATGAATTTGAGAATGAATATTTCTTAGCAGTTTACAAGAGAAGGAAACAAGCAGTACTGGAGAGAATTAGAGAATATTTGGGAGCTACAAGTACCAGTGTTTCCCTCCAAAATAAGACCGGGTCTTATATTAATTTTTGCTCCAAAAGAAGCATTAGGGCTTATTTTCCGGTTAGGTCTTATTTGGGGGGAAATACGTCACTAAATGTGTCCATCTGACAGATTATCTTAACTGGGGCTTATTTGAGGGGTAGGATTTATATTATGAGCATCAAAATCATGCTAGGACTTATTTTTCAGTTGGGTCTTATTTTTGGGGAAACGGTAGATTTGAGATCTGGATCATATGTGACTGGTGGATTGCCCATTTGTTTGCTTATATCCTGTTTACCATATAAAAGTATCTTGAAGCATTATTTTGCTTGATATATTGATAACATGGCTTATTATCAATAAAACCTTCTGCATGGTTTATTTTCAGTCTCGTTGATAAGTTATTTGGTCTGTAGTTAGAGCTTCTTCTCTAGAGCCACAAGCAGATTTCCTATATTGAATGGCCATGGAAAAGTTGATGCTTTTGTGTGGTTTAGTAACAATATGTCCATTGTGGTGAGCAAACTGTTCCCAGAAGCACAAAAGCACAGAACATGACCAGTGAAGAGCAAAGAATGATGTTTGTATTTGGTCAGTACAACTTTTGCCACTAAGTTACTTCTGCAGGCAAATCTCAGAATAAAAACATATCAGTGTTGACTTGCCCCAACCATATTTTGATTTTGTTTAATTTTACCAAACATCCGCTTTTAGTGTTAAAATGTAGACTGAAAAGTAACCAATATTCCTAGATAAATGAGATTTTAGTAAATGACTAATATTTTTTTCCTTCCCCTTTGCCTAGGGATGACAGAACATACCAAGAATCTTCTCAGAGCTTTCTTTGAACTGTCTCAGACTCACAGAGGTAAATGGATAGAGCATTTGCCAACCATGGCCATAACCTCTTTAAATACCAATTGTATTGAGATGTTAACGTGTGCTCCACCTATTTTTTTACCTTTTGTTCAGTTGTGTCCAATTTTTGGAGACTGCCCGGAAAAATTCCTGCAGTTTTCTTGACAAAGTTTTTCAAAGTGGTTTTTCCCTAGGATTGAGATAAATTGGTTGGCCCAAGATCAGCTTAGCAGGTTTTGTGCCTAAGGCGGGTCTAGAATTCACAGACTCCCAGTTTCTTGTCTGATTCTGCCAACTTGACTCTAATTTATTTTTTAGTTCATTGTAATTAAAATAAATATGCAACTAGCATGCTACAAAATAAAAAGCCAAGTAAGCATGTTATATACAGTATTTCCAAGATTCCTCTGGGCCCTGCTAATGTCTAAGAGTTATTTATATGAAAAAAAATTGATAGGATTTCTGCAGTGGTGTTTTAAAAGCATGCTTAGTTACTTAGAAGAAAAACAGAAGGAAACTAAGAAAACACAGAACTTGTGGGGAGCAAGCTTTGGTGTATCACTGGCCATAATCAATATGACTCCAATTTTGTGAGAATGGTCATAATATTCTTTCCAAATTCCAGATATGGCCACTGGTTTTCAAAATTTGGGCTAGAATATCTATGGGTTGTATGCAGGGCTGGTACCAGGTCTATGTGAGCCATTATCCAGAGCAACCAATTGGAGAAATACCTTCTAGCTTACTGACTAGAATGAGATTTAAAGTGGGACACCATAAGGCTTAAATTGAGGCATGTTTGCATGCTAGTGCCCTCCTGACATGTCAGGTTTCAAGTTCCATAATCTTCAGGGTATCAATCATTGTCCGAAGTGGTGAAAAATTGAGTAATATATACCAGAAAATGTACCTATGATTTTTGACTCCAGTTTCTATTGCATGTTTTTGATGTATGATGACCAGCATTTGGTGATGTTTTTTCGGTTATTGGTGTACGGGAACCTCAGCCAGCGGCCAGTGAAGCATTTGTAAAATTTGCTGATGCTCATCGCAGTATTGAGAAATTTGGAATCCATCTTTTAAAAACCATTAAACCAGTAAGAATGTGTGTTTTGTATTTATTACGCTCAAAATAATAATTCTTTATGTAAAAACTGTATATGCATGCTTAAAAGACTATATTTTAAATAAAAACAGTGACTAACTATGATTGATAATTAAAATATCTGTTGTTTTATTGTAATGATTATATGCTGCCTACAGTCACTTCATGTGAGATGGCTGGTCATATAAATTTACTAAATAAGATAAAATATCATTTTAGTATGATAATCTAGATAGGTAACACAACTGTTTGAGAGTTGAGAAGTGTTGAACCACTATCTCTAAGGTACAAGTAGTAGTTGACTTATGACTATAATTGTCACTAGAACTTCTGTTGCTAAGCAATGCAGTTGTTAAAGGAATAGTGTCTGATTTCTTGCTATAGTAGTTAAATGAATCCAGTTTGCTCCATTGACTTCACTTGTTGGAAGCCCCCTGGGAAGGTCGCAAATGGCTATCATGTGACCTTGGGACACTGCACTGTCATAAATATATGCCAGAGCCAAGCTGCCAAATTTTGATTATGATTACAGGGACACTGCAACAGTTGTTAGCATGAGAACGGTTGTAAGTCACTTGTTTTCAGCACCATGGTAACATCAAGCATTTGTTAACCTAATGGTTTTAATTTCAAGGACTACCTGTGTAGAATTCCAATGTAGCACTATCAATACCCAAAGATATAGATGGGAACCTTTTTTTTCTAAAATGGCTGTCGATTCATGGGATAAAATAGTGAAGCTTACAACTGTTAGACTATGATGGTGACAGAGTGGTAACAGGACCAAAACCAAACAGTAATGTATGTATGTATGTATATTTTATTTGTCAAGCGATTATAAGATAACGGCTATAAGTATAAACATAGATATGAATACATGAAATCAATACATATAAGAAAAATAAAAAGAAACAATAGGACAGGGATGGTGGGCACATTGGTGTGCTTATGCACACCCCCTACAGACCTCTTAGGAAAGGGGTGAGGTCTATAGTAGACAGTCTAAGGTTAAAGTTTTGAGGGTTTGCGGAAGAAACCACAGAATCAGGTAGAATATTCCAGACATTGACCACTCTGTTGCTGAAGTCATATTTCTTTTGGTGTGGTTTTCCCTTGAGTTTGTTTTCTATTGTCTGCTCTTGTTATGGTTGTTATGGTTGAAGTTGAAGTATTCACTGACAGGTAGGACATTGCAATGTATGATTTTATATACTATACTTAGATTGGACCGAAGGCGGCATAGTTCTAGATTTTCTAGGATTTCAAGTCTGGTGGCATAAGGTATTCTGCAACAAGTAGAGGAGTGGAGAACTCTTCTTGTGAAATATTTCTGGACTTTCTCAGCTGGTGTTAATATCAGATACGTAATGTGGGTCCAGACTGAATAGCTGTATTCAAGTATTGGTCTTAGCAAATGTTTTGTATGTTCCAGTTAGTAGTATGATATTACCAGAGAAAAAGCTATGTAGGATTAGGTAATCTGCATAGTGTTCAACTCTTTCTGCTATCTTACATACCGTATATACTCGCATATAAGCCGACTTTAGAACGCTTTTTTTTTTCCCCAAATTTGGGGGTCGGCTTATACGCGAATAAATCTGGCTACCCGACTTGCGCGCGATGAGAGCCAAGACTCTCATCGCCTTCGCGGGCAGCGCTTTGCGCGATGAGAGTCTTGGCTCTCATCGCCTTCACGGGCAGCGGCTTCGCGCGATGAGAGCAAGACTCATCGCCTTCGCCAGCAGCGGCTTCGCGTGATGAGAGCCAAGACTCTCATCGCGCAAAGCCGCTGCCCCGCGAAGGTGATGAGAGTCTTGGCTCTCATCGCATGAAGTCGGGCAGCCAGATTTATTCGCGTATAAGCCGACCCCCAAATTTGGGGGGGGGAAAAAAGCGTTCACCCATGGTATTTGGGTGGTCGGCTTATATGCGAGTTTTTTAAAAATCCTCAATTCCTCATTTTGGGGCAGTTTTTAAAGGGTCGGCTTATATGCGAGATCGGCTTATATGCGAGTATATACGGTACATTCCCCACTCTTCCTCTTTTGCTGATCAACTCACACAAAATAAGATGCAGTGCTATAAAGTTTACTGTTTCTGGGGATGTAAATAATGGACAACAAACAGTGCTTGATAAAAGGCATAAGAATGTGAGATGGTCTCATCTGACTACACTAGTGAGCTACAACTCTTTGCTTTATATGGCCTCTTTGGTTATTAATCTGTGAGGCTTTCTTCACAGCTTGTTTATTTGGCTTCCTCTTCTTAATTCTTTCCAAGCTAGGCGAGAAATAAGGGCAAAGCACTTTTTTATATCAAATAAATAAAATAAAGTTCATTAGCCTGACTTGCCTTGAATTGTGACAGGACAGCATAATGGATATGGCAAGGTAGAAATAATATTGTTTTAGACTAGAACAACATAGCATTGGCATGCAGAGATAGCTCAGATTGGCTCATAAATAAGATTGTCATCTAGTCCATATAATGAGAAAGTTGATCTATCTGTCACATGGCTTAACTACTCTGAGAGTTGACAGAAATGTCCCCAAATCATATACTAGTTAATTTTGGGTGGTGAGCCTTCTCACACGTGAAAGCTTGTCTGTTTTATTTTGCTTTATCTTCAATTTTCATTCCCAGTATTTTCTTACAGATGTTGACAGACTTGAACACCTATCTGAACAAAGCAATTCCTGATACCAGATTAACTATCAAGAAGTATTTGGATGTCAAGTTTGAGTATTTGGTGAGCTGTTCTTTTTGTTTTAATTATTTCTTTAGAAAAAAAAACAAGGGACTTAAAATGCATATTATTTGAAAGAGAATTTCAATCTTTGAATGTAAACTGATCAAACTTGTCTGCTTTAATTTTTTATGTGCATGTAATATATCTAACAATTCAGGATGATACTGTGTAGAATGGAATGGACTGTGGACATTTTATTTTTGTCTTTGTTATAATTGGTTGGTTATTCTGCAACTTGTAACACTGTGCTTTTTGTTCCCTTTCAGTCATATTGTCTAAAGGTGAAAGAGATGGATGATGAAGAATACAGCTGCATTGTAAGTACAGAGATTCTAATTTCGACTGAGATCCCAGATTTGTTCATAGACATACTCAGATACTTGATTGTTTTCAAAGAGTTACATTTAAGGCTAGGTCACACTGGCCGATGCAAAACGTATGCAAAAAGGACACAGCGGACGAGCAAAATTTCGGGGGTGGCTCCATCCGTTGTTAT
>BHFT01004954.1:0-12869 GCA_004320025.1 Laticauda laticaudata
CGGCCAGTGGGACCGGGCCTTAAGTGGTGAAGCAAACAGGTACCCTTAAAGGTGCCTTTAGTATAATGCAATGATAGTTTATTATTATATTCAAGACAAGCCACATTATACCAGCAATAAGAAACCTGAGGATTTCTAAATTACTTTATATTCAAAATTAACCTAACTTTCCTAATAACTGGTTAATTTAAACTATTGCATTGATGCATGCTTAAGGAAGAGAAGGCAGAAGGAGCAAGTAAGTTGATATCTTAAAATTTAACTAGGGATAAGTAACCTTTTGTGTATTGCAGTATACTGTTTGAAAACATGTTTTTGGCTGCCAAGGATTTCAAGGGCCATAACGTCACTGTCCTTAAAAAGGAAAGGAATTGTCCACACATATATCTGTTTTTTCATGTAGCATTTTGGTCAGAGGCTGCTCAGCTCTGTGCAAGAGTATGAGAGTCTGTGGCTTCGTGATAGATCATATTTTTAAGTGAAGAAGATTTTGAGCATGCTAGGAAAATACCTCTTTATGAAATTCTGGAAGGGCATTGCCAATCGGAACAAATGTTTGGCTGCGATGGAACAATGATATGACTCAATAGTACACAACTTTTTTTTACTCTATGCTTCTGATTTATTGAAAAGTTGGGCAACATGATGTACCTTTAGTTGTTGTTGAAGTTTAGTTTCCATGACCTGGTTGAATCCAACAATACTAGAAAACCAAAAGTTCCTACACTGATTATGTTCAGAGTGATCCAGGCGTACTTCTGCGTACTTCTGTTTTTTTATTATATCATATACCAGATATATTGAATCTGTTGCATGTAGTACCTCTTTGTCTTATGTGTGAATTTCCATGCTTCATTTAAGGCATATTATGATTTCCTGTGCTCCCAGCCAACGTAATATGAATGCCATGGCCTTTTAAAAGATTTTCTTGCATCCTCACAAATTGCGACTTCTGTGAAACGAGTGTCTCTCCAACTTTCTGAAAGAGTTGCTGGTTGTAGAAGCAATTAAATATTAAAGAAGAAATAAAGCAGGGAATAGAGTCACATAAGTACTAAAAATGACCCAGTTAAAAAACTTTTCATAGCCTAGCTGTATATTTTCTGTGAAAACAGTGCTAAATTTTTAATATGGATGTTTATTGGGAACAAAATGAAAAGCCTAGGATTATAACCACAATGCCATAAAAATATAGGCGGGTTGCAGTCTGGTGCTAACTTAACTCAATGAGTATAAGGATGTCTATACTTCCACTTACTTGTTATAATACGGTGAGTATTTCATTGCTGTCATAATTCCCCCCCCCGACATTCACACTCTTGTTGCAATGTCTGTAGGAGAAAAGCTTTTATTAACTAAGTGTTGGCTTCAACATGAATCAAGCTATACAATATAACAGGGCTGTCAAACTCAGCCCACAGACTGGATGCGTCACGCACTGGCCACGCCCATGCCCAGTTTAGCAAAGGGGAAAAAAGTCCCGATAGTTAGGTGATGCTGCTGTGACACCGCGAGTTTGACACCCCTGCAATATAAGAATCCTGATGCCCATGAAAATCAATAGTTGTACATACAGACTTTTCAGTGATTTGGGGACCAGGCAAGGATTAATTGTAGAATTGTAGAATTCACTGTGCTCTGGATTTCCTAACAGGTGAAGAAAACGTTTGTTGAATGAACATGCATATGGAACATTTTCCCTCATCAGATTCATGTGGGAAGTATGGTTTACAAACATAAATAGTATTTATTTCAACAGTAACTGATGCACTGGTTACTTATTTATTTAGGACTAAAAGTTTATGCTGCTTAAGTATCGCCATATTTTTTAAATCAAAAAGTAAACCGAAGTCTTCTATCTGGCAAGAATTTTTCTGAAAATAACATTTTACTCACTGGATTTCACAACCTTCCAAGCTATTGCAGCTTTTAAAGAAGAAATGTTTTAGTTTGGAGAACATCATTTTCCAATATGAATACACTTCGGGGGGGGGGGGNCCATTTTTAGGGATCTTGAAAGTGAGTGAGGTGGAAGTAGGAAAATGGCCGGCTGTTAAACAAAATGCTAGGATTTGGCCTGTTATTTATAATAATATTGTGTAGTGTGAAATGGACTCCATAAATTGGATGAGTGGCTACAGGCCACTCATTGAGAGTTCCACCTGTGCCATTTGTGGCTGAGATGTAGAGCTTATAGTGGGTAAAATGTCTCTTTTTCAAATAGCCAACAAGAACTTACCAAAGTGCCTACTATGCCAAGAAGATTAGGGACCCCTCTTTTGGATCAGAGAATGGGAATCTGTCCAGTCCTAGCAGTGCTATCCTATATTACTAATTGTGTGAGATGCTGAGAACTTGATTCAGTAACATCTAGCAGATCATACAACAGAGCCTGTTGTAAGTTTCTATATAAACTTATAAAACTAACCTTATAATTTAATACTAAGATGTACTATAGTTTTTAATTTAATATATCACTCATTTATTGGTTCTGTACATTAAGTTCAGATAATTGAAATTATTATCCAGGGTTGTTGTAGTCATCAACATGTGCTATGAAAGAAATAATGAACAGCCTACCATTGGGCTTTCTGTAGTTGGTCACTGAAATCATGCATTAACATTGGGGGGATAATATTGCAAGCCTGCCTAAGTAAGAATAGTGTAATGTCCATATAATGGATGAAGGAATAATTTACTGGACAGTTGATGCAAAATACATGTATGGTTGCATTTCTTTAAAAGCATGGTTGGAACCGGACACAACAAAGTATAACACAATGTTGTAGCATAATGTGACAAAAAACGTTCAGTAGTCAACCTTTGGACTGTTGTACCTGTAGCGATGCCACTAAAAAATATTAAACCTAGCATTCAGATGGTTTGGATATGGAAGTTCTTTTCAGTTACCACCATTAATATTCAGTGTGCCATGTAAAATGAAGGGAGCTGCCTAGTTATCACATCAGTCTGCTTATCCTTTGATTCAGCATTTCTTCTCTAATTTGCAGAAGCTATCCAGGGTCTCAAATGCAGGGTCTTTTCCCTGACCTGTCATCAGCTTTTTAAAAACTGATATATCAGATCTTGAATTTACTGTACAGTATGCAAAGCTTCCTGAGAGATGTATTATTCCTGAGAGACATATTATTTCTGAAATCCTTTTCCAGAGATTGTCACAATACTAATGAACACAGAAATTGAGCGAAGACTGGTATTTCCCGATGCCCAGAATATAGTTCTTGGATTCTAGGGAAATATAGTACCTTAAGAACAGTTTTGCTACCACAAGGAAAAAAGTATTTTACAAGCTGTATATAGTCTACAGAGTTGTTCGTATTCATCACAAAAGTTAACGTTTTCCAAATGTAATTGGATATTGCCAAGTAAAATGCAACATCATCAACAGGAATCATGTTGTACAATGCCAAATTTATATTTTGCAATCAAGTGTAGCCCAAAATCTCCAGGTCTGTAAAACTCTATATTCAGTGCTGTGCCAACATGCTTGCTAAAGAAACCACAAGATTGTGTTCAGATCTATATTTGTATTCAGGTAACTCTTGTGGTACCTGACATGTATTCATATTACTGTATTGGTAATTATGCAAATCAAGTAGAGTAGCTTCCAATTCTGTTTTTAGAACATAGGGGTGCAGGTAACTGCTATGATTCAATCATTCTTATTCTTTGTGGCCTAATTGACATGATTTTACCAGAATCATCTGTAATTACTTCTTTGAGTTTGTATAAACTCGTGGCTCTGCTGTTAGTGATACTATCAGTGATGGTATTCCACCAGTTCGGCCCAGTTCTGCCAAGCTGGTTGCAGCAATGAGCAGCAGAGACCGAAACGGTTCTCACCGCCACTCTGCTATTGGTCCCACCCACCCGCCTGGGCTCCCATACTCACCTTTATCGTCTGGATTTGAAGTGCAGCTGCTTTGCTCAGCTCAGCAGAGTGCCACGTGGCAGTTGTTGAAGTGACCTGGATCGTGTAGATGAGTTAGAACACCTCTGTGCCTGTGCAAATGCCTCTGCACAAAGTGCACATTTGGTGCGCACACGCATGCAAAGTGTGTGCACTCTTGCAAAGTGTGCCCACCAAGCCATGCCCACCAAACAGGTGGTAAAAATATTTTAATCCAACCACTGGATACTATCATGTTATCTTGCTTTCTGCTGGCCTCTTTTTTGATTGGTTTCAATTTATCTAAAAATTAGAGACTTCTGCATTGATTCGTATTGTTACATTATGTATTATTTAGCTTCTTTATTTGTGCTTCTAGTAAGTTTTACTTCCTCTGACACTGAATTTGTTGTAAAAGTGATAATAATTATGTCATAGGTTTGACTGGGGAAAAATAATGTTGATTTTTTCCCCCCTATAACACAGAGTTGATTGAACAGCTCAGTCCTTATTTATTAAGAGACTCACTGGTTATACCAAATGTAGTTGTTATAAAGCTGTAGCAATTGATGACACAATAGGAGTAGGAACTGCTCGGCAGACAAATTCAACCACATAGGTTGTAGGATTTTTTTGACACCCATCTATTCCACATTGCTGATTAAAAAAGTAAGTTAAGAATGAACATTTGCTTAAAGCCATCAGTCTGAATTTGTTCCTGAATTCAGCTGTATATACTGTAGTAGCACTTCCCAGCTTACAGTAAGGTAACCACGAGAAAACGGCGTCAGAGATGCAGTGGCTCAGTGACTAAGACACTGAGCTTGTCGATCAGAAAGGTCGACTATTCGAATCCTGAGCATCGCATAATGGAGTGAGCTCCGGTGACTCGTCCCAGCTTCTGCCAACCTAGCAGTTCGAAAGCATGTAAAAATGCAACTAGAAAAATAGGGACCACTTTGGTGGGAAGGCAACAGTGTTCCATGCACCTTTGGCATTTTAGTCATGCTGGCCACATGACCACGGGGACATCTTTGGACAGCGCTGGCTCTTTGGCTTTGTGATGGAGATGAGCATCGACCACTAGAGCTGGAAATAACTAGCACATATGTGTGAGGGGAATCTTTACATTTAGAAAACCTTGAATGTGGCTGATTCTGATGGTCTCTCTCTACCTTTCAGATGGCCTCTCTCTACCCTTCCTTCATTTTTTTAAATGCAGCCTGTACAGAAACAAAAGTAACTTTACAAATTCAAAAGCTGGTTTCTAGAAAGGATAGGTTGGTTTGTTTTTTTTAATTATATTGGCTTTGGGAATATTTGAGTGAAGTTAAACCAGACTTGATCCCACATCTCTTGATTTGGTGACTTTTCTCCTCTGGGTGGCAGGCTGAATTTTATTTCATTTAAAGCAGTCTGTGGGCTTTGTTTTTGCCCAGATCGCGGCATTCCTGACATTTTCTTTCCACAGACTTTAGCAAGATCATCTGACAGTAACCAGCAAGTCAATGAACTTTATACACAATTAAGCAGCAGAAGCTGGGAGAATTCCTGACTGCATATGTGTTTTCTCCATTCCTTTTGGAAAGCATATGCTGTATGTTGATCTTCCAGTGGTGGAATGAATGTCACATATAGTAATTGAGCTGGTTTCACTTGATTTAATACCAAACAGACTAAGAAAGAAGAATGATTGCATCCTTTACATGGGCCTCACAGAACAGTCACCTCCCACAACTGTTTATTCAGACTCAGAACTCTTGCCATTCACTATTTAAGCTAGAGGTTTGGGATGGGGGAAAGAATCAATCATGAACAATCCCAAAGCATGTATTTTTTCGGGGCAAAGTAGAACATTTTTATGTCATTTAAATGAGGATTTATAATTACTTTTTTTTTTTTGCAACAAATCAGAATTTTTCCTTCAGTGCGGAGCAATACGTGATCCCAACACTTAAAAAACAAAAAAGTGACCCAAATTTTGCCTCAAATTAAATTACTGTGATAGAAGTAGAATTGTTCCTCTTGTTTGCATTTTGGGAAAATTAAAACTAGTTACCTCAAAGACGTTTGGCCTAAAATCAAATTGAAGCAATTAGAGTTCTTTGAACATCTATTTAGCAACTTCTCTGCGTTCAAAGTACTGCATGTCTCTGAAGTTGTGTTAGTAGACACTTATTAAAGTTAAAAAAAGTTTGTTAGAGCAGCTTCTGAGAATAGGTTTATCACATGTAAGCAAGCATATTAAATATCACTTAGTATATGTTGCTGCAACACCAGATGCATACATTTGGTGGGGGGGATGGTGCAAGGAGGAAGCAAAACCAAGTTTCTTGGATCCTCCTGAGGTGCCATCTTTTTATTATTTTTATTGAGTTTAAAATGACCTTACAGTTGGACAACAATTGTATATGTTGTATATGCAATCTATAATGCTCTTATAGAAAGAGCATTATAGGAAAATCCTAAGCAAGCCTTAGAAAAAGTTATTTTTTTAAAAAAACTAGAAAAATAATTCAAAATTTTAAGCATTCCTTACTTTTCCTTTGATATAGAACTCTAAATTATTCAGATTTTAAATATAAAACTAGACCATTAAGAAATTTATTATCCAATTTTATTCTCCATTGGAGCAAAGGCTAAGAGTTGCAAATTTCACTGAACCAAGATTTTTAATCCGATATATAAGCACTTTCTTGGAATATAGTAAGTGTCTTCTCCACAACCATCAAAGTACAGTTTATTCAAAGTTCTTGGTAAATTAATCCAGTCCAAATCTTTGGAGCATAGTTTAATAGTAGATTAGTATCTGTCAAATTTTAAACTTCCTTCCAAGAATCCAGTATACCGTAATAACAATAATACATAATCAATATGGAATTCCTCAGTTGCCATCTCAATTCGCGGTTTGACAATATTGACAGTGGTGAGTTACGGTTTGTAAAAGCATGGTTTAGATGTTTTCAGTACAGAATTAGAAACCTATTTCCCAGTAAAATATTTTGAACATTTAAAAATTAGCTATGTAATGGGTGGAAAAAAAGGAAAACATATATTTAGGGTGATGAGACTAACACAAACGTGGAAATGTATCATAAGGCTTACCTTTAAAATCAACGACTGCTCAGCTCAAGCAAAGATTGGTTCTGGATACAGTAAAATATGGCTGTTGCAGCTTCAGTTTTGAATAGTTTCTAATTTATTTAATCAGGCTTGTTTTTCCAGTTTATTTTTTCACATATTGTTCAACAGCAGATATAATTTTCAAGGAATCACTGTATATGTATTTACATCATATATGCATGAAAAACTATTTCATACCATGTCAGAATATTTGCATCTCTTTCAAGAACCTTAAGTTTCCCAAGTGTGCTGTACTCCAATCAGGATAGATTATAACATGATGCTAGCTGGGTCAAGCTCGGTCTGAAGAAGGCTAGCTTCTTCAATTAAAAGCATTTTTCCAAAAGTTTTGACAGAAGTTGCTATTCACATCCAATTGTTTTAAAACTAGAAATCATGACAAAGAAGGAATGTGAGACTTACACATGCAAGGATCTTAGAACATAGAATAATAGAGTTGGAAGGGACCTTAGAGATCTTCTTGTCTAACCCCCTGCTCAAACAGGAGACCCTATACTATTTCAGATAAAACCTCCAGTAATGGAACACCAACAACTTCTGAAGGCAAGTTGTTCTACTGGTTGATTGCTCTCACTGTTAAGCCCATGTCACACAGCACCAACGGATCGAAAGAGGATGTAAAACGGAGAGAAATACTTGCCATCCGTTGGTTAACGTGATGCATCCGTTCTGTACTCACTGCGTCGTTCAGTTTTTTCCATACTCTTCTTCCACCTCCAGCATCCTGTCTACTGAGATTTCATACTCTCAAAAAGTTTTCTGAGCTGCACAAAACTTTTTGCAGCCGAATAGAAGTCACGCGATCAAGCGCAGGGCGTCTGCTACATTCTGCCTACCCGCCCATCAACGGGGAATCATCCGTTATACGATCCGCCGTCATCCGGTTTACGCATCCGCTATATCCGCTAGGCATACCCTGCGCATCCGCCCACCAACTCACATCTGCTCCAGCGGAAAACAGACACAGGGAGGAACGTGGAAACGGACAACCAGACCACGGAACACGCAGGCATTAAGTAGCACACGCTTTAGAAAGGATGTAAGCGGGATGCAGCTTCGCATTTCTAAGCATTAAAACAGAAAAAACATTCGGTATAGGGACGTATCTCGCGCATATTTAGGATGTCTGCAGGATGTCTAGATGAGCAGAAGACACCTTAGAATGGAAAAACAATAGTGCCTATAAAAAGGGGCGCAGAAATCACCTGGATTCTCACTTTCAGTCCAGCAGCCCTGCGGTGCAGAACCTCTTCAGCCCTTGAATCTTGCTCTTGCTCTTCACAGCATCCAGTTACATGCTCCACCATGGATCGTCGCACCACTCCTTTTGTAGGCTGCCATCATTCTACAACAGTGCAAGCCTCTACAGGCTCTCTCACCTGCTTCTACGCAAGAAAAGGAGCGAAGTCCAAGAGTGCTCGGTCCAAAGATGGAAACGCCGAGACAGAGCAAGGAGTCACGGATTGTTACAAACAAGCTGATGGTGGAGCTGAGGAACGAAGACCCTCGTGATTTCCAGAACTCTCATGAGGCATAGCCACCAGCCATGTTTGACGAAGTTGTGGGAGCGGCTGAGACCCAGTGACCCAAGGCAAACCATCCAACTTCCGGCCCAACCTGGACCCTGAGCTGAACGGTGCACTTGACTCTGCACCACCTGGCCTCAGGAACCATGTTACAGGACACATGCAGTATGCCTTGAGAGGGTTCCCACACAACACCCATCAGCACCTGTAGCGTCAGAGAAGTGGTGCAGGCCATCATCGAGAATACCTGGAGGAGCTCTCTCCATTGCCCCCTCACTGAAGAAGGCTGGAAGAAAGTTGCCAGTCGCACACGGCCGACGTTCCGCGTATCAGAAGTCGGACTCGCCCTACAACTCGTGTTTGGAGCCATAGATGGCGAAGCACGTGCGCGCTTCTGCCAAAGGCGCCCATCCGCAGATAAGCAGCCCGCCTCAGGGTTCCACTTATCACACACTACAAGGGCTTCTTTCAGCCATCTATCCTCTCTTCCCTAATGGTCGGATTGCTGACTTACAAGTTCATGTACATCGGATTGCTTCCGGCAAAATCCCGAAGTCAGCGCCTTCAGATGCCCCAGGTATATGGGCAGACTCCTGCAGTGACCACTCATCAAGTTAGGGGACCTGGGGTATCACAACACACTATCTCTCATCATGGGCTTACCCAGATCCGCGACCACCACCTGCCCACAACACAACACACAAGGCACCTCTGTGCGCCTACTTTCATTGTTGTTGATACGCCTTTCTCCCTCAGAATCCACCTCATGAAACTCATCTCTATCACCTACCAGGATTGTCTCACCCACACCGACCCCGGCTTGAAGAGCAGGATCTTTCAACTACAGGCTTGTCCAGAGGGCAAGATGGCAGGTGGGGCTATGTCCTAAGGATGATCTGGTGAGCATACGTGCGTGGGCATCCTGTGCCAACATGGCTTTCCATGTTACTCTCCATCACCACCCATGCACAGACTGCCCACGACGACCCTGGTGAGGAACATCGTGGAAGCTCTGCGGCATCCTGCACAATCTCCATGCCGCACCCTGGCCTACCCAATGCTTGCAGGAAACAGGCTTGTGCAGACTTACCAACGAAGGGCAATGGACATCGGAGCCTGCAGCTGAATGGAGGCCAGGCGAACCTGATAATACTGTGGCATCTGATGCAAGCCCCAACAGCGAGCTTCACGTGTAAGGGGTAAGAAGTCAGCGCAACCTCCTGAAACACGGTCTGCAGACTCCCCAGCTGGAGCAGTGGAGTGGCAGGACAGGACTGGTACGATGCTTAATGCGATGCTTCTTGAGCCTGTCTCCATCACACTCGATGAGATTATGTTTGCCATGTATGATTGAGTGCCTTACAATGAACAGGCGCATGAAATCAAGAGTGGTTTATGTGAAATGTGTTGATCACAGTCCACAGTTGTGGTATTGATATAAAGGGTCATAGTGTGGCAGCTGGGATGGTGCGACGCATAACAGGTTCCCACTATATGCTTAGCCACCTGGAGGTTTATCTATCCACAAGGTATTAGTCATCCCACAGGATATCACCTGCCCATCCACTGATATCCTAACCCATCCCACAGCTATTACCCAGTGCCAAAGCGTATCCCTTGAGCCCATCACCACGTGCATCATACTACACCCATCCCACAGCTATTACCCATTCCCACAGGTATCCACTGCCCATCCCACTTTGTCTACTCCTAACCCATCCGTCGAGAGCTGGATACCCATCGCCAGCAGTATCCGCTGCCCAGTCGCCGAGCGACGTGAGTGCCGGTAAGCCGGCAAGTCCCAGCAGCTATTAGCCTAACAATACCCACAGCCATGCAAAGCTTAACACCGATCATGATTCTGGGACAAGTTCTTCCACCAAGACATTTAATTGACTTAAAAGCAAGCTGAGATCAAGTTGTGTGAGCAATAACTAAACCTTTATTAATATAACAAACTGTTAAAAGCAATAATAGATCCCACAAGTAAAGTGGTGCCAAAAGCAAAGATAAGTCCAACAGGTAGCAACCCAGTCTCTGGCACTTTCTTCTCAGGTCACTCTGATCCGCCACCGATGCCCATAGTCACTCAGCGGGCGAAGGGTCCAGGCGTGTGACGGTGGCTTGCAGTGGCTGGAGCTAGTGCTGGTCCTTGAGGCCGCCAATTGGGGTGCCTGGGCCGCGAGGTAGGAGCAACAGGGATGGTGTGTGGCAGGGAATGCTCTTCAGAGAGCTGGCCTCGAGTCCCGTGATGTGTGATGAGTCCCTTCCATCCATGACATGGTCGGCTGTCAGTTCCCAAGACCTAGATGACAGCATCGTTCTGAAGGCCGGGCTTTGGCCTGTGGCGTGTTAGGAGGAAGGAGGAGGTGGTAGTGGCTGCTAGCTGGTCTGCGAAGAGTGAGCGAGCGTGAGCGTCACGGGGTCGCACCATCAGGGCATCTCTGTGTGGGCACCGCTGCGCGTGCGCATGCAAACCTGTGCCTGGACCTGGAAGGCTCTAGCCTGTGCTTCTGGAACTCCTTCGGTAGTTGTATGCCTTGGGTAGGTGAGGGCCTGTCTGGAAAGCATTGGGAAGCGCCTGTACATCACTTGGGGTGAGGAGCAGACCCCTGGACTGCGGTACAGAGCAGGTTTCAGTGTGGGGCCTGGAGCGCGCTTTGTGCAGAAAGACCTGTGATCCTCTCTCTTTAATCACCGCTGCGTACTGGGATTTCGGACATGTCCATGGAGTCATGTTCACGTAGGTAGGAAGGCTTTCTGTTAGGGAGCGATATGTCAGGGTTACCAGCTTAGAGAGAGGGAGAATCTACGCTGCTTTTGATGAGGCTCGCCTCTCGGTGTCCCTGATCTCAGCAGACAGGTGTGAGGCTCCTTAATCCCTCTCGTCTGCCTGCACTGCACTGACTCTTCTGTGGAGGTGGAGCCTGGGGTGGGGTGGTGGTTGGTCTCTGGTGGCAGCTGGGCCTCCTCTTGCTCCAACTGCCGTACAGGGTTCCTCCACGTGCTTCGCGCACCCGCGAGGAGCTGCAGCTGCTCCGGGCGGGTGTGCTCCGTCGTGGGCGCGCTCCACAGATACTATGCCTGGACCACAGGAGACTGATTCTTGGCCGACGAAGACACGTATCCTCCTTTGCTGGCGCTGCCTCGAATTCGACGAGCACCGTAGTGTATCATATCTTCTGACCTATGACCTTCTCTACCAGATCATCTGTCGCTGAGAGCCTCTCTACAGCCTCCTCAATAAAACACTCTGTGCCACTCTTCTCGGATATAGATCACCACTTCCATCTGAAGCTCTTACTGGTATCCCCGCCGAGTTTCCTGTTGCACAGTTCCTCTATCTCTGGCTCGCTGCAGCTCAACATGTGTGCACATACACACACACAAGGTTATGGTGATCTCACTCTCTCATCGTGTGCCACTACTCTGCCTTATCTCTCACCCCCGCGCTGAGCTCCATACTCACCTGATGATATGCGTCTGAGTTTCGCAAGGGCTTGCTCAGCGGCCGTTCTTTCTGCTCAGGCCATCAGAAGCAAGGCGCTGCGTAATGCCACCCGCTCTGTGGCCAGCTGCTGATCTCTCTGATACCTAGGCACATGTGTTCGTGCTTAACTCGCAAAGTGATAAGACCAACCCTCCTAGTGCCTGTGCAACTCCTACTCATTCAACACGCTGCCATCCTTATATGGTGCCGCATCAGAGGCAAGCTCATCACTGTGTCCCATCTCTGTCACTGTGCCCTCACCTATGTGCGCCATTGTGGCCAAACCAATAATTCTGCCTGTTGGCGCGCGTTAAAAATCAATGATTTATCGACACCAACTGGTATGACCCTTATGCCTTTCCTTAATCCTCTGCCTGTCCACTGCTGGCCTCCTCTTCTGCTCGCCAAATCTATTGGTTAGAACCAGGCGCTTTGACGTTTTCAATAAGGTGGTCTGAATTTCTCACACCACCACCAGCAGCAGTTCGCATCGCAACAGCAGCAAAAGCAGGACCAGCAGCAACAGCAGGACCAGGAGCAAGTACCAGCAGAGTAACACAGCAGGAAGCATCCAGCAGGACCAGGAGTCCAAGCACCGCAGAGTAAGCACAGCAGACCAGCCCAGCACGAGCAGAGTTCTACACCAGTACAGTCAGACAGCTCCCCAGCAGAAGCCGAGTCTATGCCGCCAGGGCCGGTGGCTCATGTTCCCGTATGTCCTTCTTGCCAGGGCTCGAGGAGTAGGCCCAATGGTGTTGGCTGGAAGCTGTTCTGCAGCAGGTCATTCTTCTCTCTTTTT
>BHFT01004955.1:0-14563 GCA_004320025.1 Laticauda laticaudata
CCCGTCCGTTCTTTTCCGTTCTGTTTATGCAAATTTTTGCCACTTTTTGGAGTGGATGACAACGGATGGAGCCACGCCCAAAATTTTGCTTGTCCGCTGTGTCCTTTATGCATATGTTTTGTGTCCGTCGGCCAGTGAGACCTAGCCTTAAACACCATATACAAAGGAGAAAATAGACATAGGATTTTGTGCTTAGTGGACAGCAAAATTAGAAGATTGAAGAGATACTTAACCTCCTGATGGTTACACATAGTTATGAGGTTGCCAAATGTCAACAGTAATTTTCAAAGAATGGAGTATGTATAGGCATACCAAAATTTAGAAGTATAATAGACTCCTGATCATGTTTTCTCAAAAACTATACTCCTAAATTAATGGGCTTTCCAGTATTCTTTTTTGAGATGTGCAGAGAGTTCAAGAGAATAGGCACAATTGCACAGTTGAAGTCCTATCCTCCTTTTATACATGTGCATGTTAAAAAAAAGTGGAGATTCATTCACACAACCACAGCCACCATCTTGACATTTTTAAAAACCGTCTGCAGATGATTCTGCTCTTCATAAGTGAGTTTGAGAATGCAGCTGAAAAAGCTAACTCTTTCTAGCTTCTATGAAGTTCGCTGCAGTGGTAGATTTTAAAACAATAAATAAAATGTTTGATAGGTCAGCCTTAGTCAAACCATTTAAATCAATCACCCTCATAAGCAGTGCAAACTCTAAAGCATAAGGCATCCTTATTACCAAGAGGCCAAGTTATTGTGACCATTTACAGTGAAAAAAGGCCAATTTAAAATGTATGCTAATGGGATCCAAAGCCTCATTTGTAACCTAGGCCTATTAAACTAAGCTCCCATGAAGCCAATTTCATTAGTTAAACACACATAATGCAATGAAGAGATCTCAAGGTTCAGATCATGATTTAACCATAAGTCAGAAGGAAACATGTTTGGCAAGTTTTATGTGAGCACAGACGAGAAGGATTTTGCATGATTTGCAATCTATAACTGAAGGTTAAGCAGGCCACTACAAAAACACAGTAGTATCTTAGGAACTGGAGTGGTATTAGCAGAAGAAAAAGAGAGAGATGAAGGGAAAGTGGCAGTCAAATGTTCCCATTATAATTTTGTTTGCAAATATGTGTGTGTGAGTATATACACACATATACAAATTGCAAACTCCAGTTATCCATGCTGTTCAATTTATGCATTCCTTTTCTTTATCATTATCCTCATAAGTACTGCACATTCCCTGCCTTCCCAAACCCTACAAGATCCAACTGCCTATCCTATAAGGTATTTCCAATTCCATATCTTTCCATAGATATGTTGTTATACTGGTTTTACAAGCATGTGAACTATAGCTTATTAAAAATAATGAGACTATTACCGAAGAAAGACATAT
The DNA here is from genome assembly GCA_004320025.1 of Laticauda laticaudata. NCBI lineage: Eukaryota > Metazoa > Chordata > Lepidosauria > Squamata > Elapidae > Laticauda > Laticauda laticaudata. Next base: position 1,401 of record BHFT01004955.1, read on the forward strand.
AGACAGAAATAAAATTTTAATACTCTTCCATTTAACTTAAGGCAATAAAGTATGCAAATTAATGATAGTGACTCAAGATATTCCCAATATTCCCATGGGAATGCCATGTTTATTTGTTTCCCAGTGAGGCTCATTTTTTTCAGTGAAGGATCTTGTCCGTTTCAGTTGGGAGAGGAGGGACAATTATAGACACTTTCTCACTTTTAATCATGAGACATATGTGGCTGCTTCCATTAGCTCAAATGTGCCACCTCTGCTTGCTTCATTGCACTCCATTATCATCAGCAGAATGCAACACTTGCACACAATATGTTGCAAAGCATGCCGGTTCTCTGGAAAGACCAATTGCATGAATTTCATTGAAAAGTTAAGAAAGCAGGAGGGGAAAAAATCAAAGGTCATCCAGCCACTTATGCTAATATTGGGTCATAATTCTCTCCCAGCTGACATTAAATAACTAAGCTACTAAATTTTAATAGCACAATTAAGTCTTTCAGACGAGCACAACCTAAAGTTGAAAGAAAACACATAAAGGAATGATTATTTCACTTTTTAAAAAATTTTTCAAAGAAGGCTAAGAAGAAGCCCCTTGTTAGCTAATATTTAGAGATTGCTCCAGGAAAAAGTATTTTAAAGATATTCTCCTTCATTTGAACTACATATCAGCAGAAAAATTTTCAGAGCTCAAAGTAATTTTTTAAAGACTCTTATGCAATGACATATGGCAAATAAATCAATTTAAGGGGAGATGGTGAAAGCAGAGACTAACAGCCCATTTGAAGTACTGGGGCTGGTTGGCTAAATTCCAGTTTAATGGAGCAGCAATACTTCACTTAGATATTTCCCAGTTCTCTGTTTCTTGCTTAAAACACATGTATAAATAATATGGCTTAACAATGAAGAAGCACTCAGCATGTTGATGTGACTCATGTTCAAAATCATTGCACATTCCAAAGAAAGCTATTTCAGTACATGGCTGACAGTCTAGTGGCTACATCACATTTGTTCTCTTTCCATTCCAATTCTCAAGCATTCATACCACTTCTCAGAAATGAATGGTGCTGTAGGAGCTATGAAAAGGTATTATGCAACCCATAATACTCTCTTGAAAAAGCTCTCTATATGTGTATCCTGTTCACCATCCTTGAAATTTTTAGCCATGTTTGAAAAGGCATACAGTGTTACTATTACAAAAATCTCCAGCTCCCATTTATTCACAGACTAAACATAACTGAACAAATGCACCAATTCCACTCCTTCAAGCAGATCCAAACAGCTGACCCTGCTTGTATGATCGTTATAGGCTAGGTCAATGCTAAGTAACAGCTTAAAATTGCTTCATAAGCTCCCATCAATTCAAAATCAGAGCAATCAATGCAACCGGCCTTTGGCCAAGTACAGTACAGAACAGAACAGAACAGTAATATTATCCCTGCTGTCATCTCACCCAAGATCAAACCAATAAATATTTTTCTCTTCAAGCATAGATACAACACTGATCTTGCTTTGTGACAAGACATTAACCCTGAAGAGGGCCCTATCCCCAATGATAGTGTAAAAAACAAAACCAGTTATTTAATACAGGGAGATTGGCCCAGTCACACCCAATGTGAACTCTAGAACTGACATGGAACAAAAGCACATGCAATTGCTCAACAGAGTCCATCAATACAATAAGTTACATCCTCGGCTCAACGCTAACCCACAATATTAGAGAGCTCCTGAAAAAGGATAAAGGCAGGAATCAAAACTGGGGAGTTTTGTTCATAAGAATGAGTGGCACCCAAAAGAAAAGAAAAGAAAAGATGGATCACATTTAAGTTTCATCTTCACAAAATATATGAAGATTAAAGGCAAGGGGGACTTTATACATTTTTGCTCATGTTTGGCATCCAGTACAATGGCAGATGGTTAAAAAAAAAGTCAGCAAGATGGAAAGCAAATCAAAAGGAACATCTCTGGTCTGAATTTTTTTTCCTTTTTAAGGAAGAGGACTTGAGAAGGTAAAATACAGTCATTAGGCTATCTGGATAATGAAGGAGAAAAGATGAAAAGCAAAAAAATGAAAAAGACTGATACAGGAGATGTGCCCATTTTGTTGCAGTAAGTACAGTTCAACACCATTTATATCAGAAACAATTGAATTGTAACTTTTCTTCATCTTCATTTTGCTTTCTTAAAAATGAGGTGATTTGGGTGTTTTTGATATTCACACCATCAGGAATATAGGTCTAAATATTATACCAATATTCAAAGGCTCTGGATGTGTTGAACTAAAAAAATGAACTTCGAATATGTAAAACACTTCAAACCTGTTAGAGCAAACATATTTGAATCTCAGATAAATATATCTGTCTTGCCCATTATTTGTGAAAAATGCGATCATTTGGTAGAGATATTAATATTCCTTTTATCATATTCATATCTCACTTTTTATTCAAAGGAGTTCAGTCAGTTGTATTTCCTGTCTCATAACAAACTCTGGGGCAGATTAAGCTGAAAGATAGTGACTGGGCCAAGGTCAGTATTGTGAATCCACATAACACTAATCATTACATCCCATTAGCATATTGTGGCAAGTTCTTATACATACAGAAAGCTCAAAAGAGAAAGAGAATTGGTCACAAAGGCACAGTCCTGCTTCCCCTTCCTGTTAATGACCAGATGTTCAGGCACAAGGCTTGAATGCCTTCTCTGAAATGAGATTCCCACCCTACTAATATTTCAAACAGCCCTGAAGACATGGATGTTTACCCAGGCTTTTGGCAAAGCTGATTAACACCCCTCTTCTTCTTTTGTTCCAATCTGTTATCTCAGCCATCTTTGTTTCTTTTGTTTCCTTATGTTTTGTTTTTAAATATTTTTAAGAAGTTGAAAACTTTCTAGAGTTGAAACAGCATGTATAAATTTAATAATTAATTTTGATTTAATTTGTAATTTGTCATGCCATTTTCCCATGAAACAATTACCTTGCATCATTGACGCATTAATTTTCAGATCAGTACTCCTTGTTATAAAACCCTAATAGCTAGAATAAACATGTTTTGCCTTTAGATCTGTCATAATTTTATAAGGATTCTGGGTCTCACATGGTATTCCTTAATCTTTTAAGTTTTCACCCTCAGCTAATATATAATTTGTTTCAGTGTGACTTATTGAATAAATTACAATTAACTGGATTCAGCCACACTAAGCCATGAATTATAGTCTATCCATTGTAACATCTCCTTTCCAAAAGACAGTAATTTAAAGTCATACCTCACAGCTTAATGTTTGACTATGTCTGAACCAGGCCTTGTCTTTCAGCAGGCTCAAGAAATTACAACCAATGTATTAAAGCAGAAAAATTGAACAGGTTGAAATCTACTTTAAATGTATCAGAAATCTGTCCAACCTCTCTTCAATAAACTATTTTGTCTTGGTGTTTCAATAATCTTTATTCAGACCACAAAACAAAAATGTTAACATATGCAATTTTTTTGTTTTTTCTTTTTTTTCCAAGAATCTTCACACCTGAGCAAGTGGTTCAGCTCCAGATGTAAATGACTGAATTAACAAGAAAATAATACTCTAATGGGCTTTAAGAAAGTATGAAGAATTTTAAAAACACTACAGTTTTATACAGAACAATGAGATGACTGACAGTCAAGCACAGCTTTTCACCCACCTGGAGATTGTGGTGTTTTTTGTTATTATGGTATATTTTCCCCTCTGATTTCAGGCTCTTTGGTAGAATAGAAATTATAAATATTTGTGAATATATGGGGATCAAACATATCTATATTCTGTAATCTTAAAATCATAATGCAATGATTTTGAGGCAATCCAGCTGTGGAAAGTTTACAAATGTCAAAAAATTAAGGCTTTTTGTTTTATCAGATTTTACTGGAGTCTTTACCACAGGGGAATTAAAGGGTAGAGCTTATTACTCAGCTTATTACTCAGCTTATTTTTCATCACTGTTTTCACAGCTATACACCCAAATCAAAAAAAACTATCATTCCTTGTCCTCTTTCAGTCCAATCTAGGCAAATGAAAGCGATCACTTCTTTTTTTATTTTCCCCTTAATCATGCTCATATTTAGAATGCAGAAGCATACAAGAAGAATGAACAAATGGAATGACAATAATGTCTCAATAGTGCAAGAATTAAAAGTGGGTTCCTGTTGGACTGTGGGCTTCAGCAGGTTTCATACCATGCTAACTTCTGCCATCCATGTTCTCAATGAAAGAATGAACAAGTAGATTCTGCAATTTTGCATACAGTACAAACTGCAGTAAAAAATCAACATACCTTTGGGTGCTCAGGCCCAAATCCCAAATGTTATTCTCAAAAGCTTAGGATACAGCTCGTAAAAAGTTCTCCAAATATTGTCATCCCAAATTGTAATTGTTCATCAGATAGCTAGTACATATATTAGTGTAATGACTCCGCTATGCTTCCCCAGATACCTCTCCAGATGTCAGCTTGTTAGAAGAAGAACCAGTTCCAGATGTGTCAGGAGGGGAGTTGGTCAATGGCTCCAAGCAGCCATCTGAGAGTGATTTAGCTGAAACACAGCTAAAGCAGAGAAGCCCTGTGGCTTCAGGTGGGAAAGCACACAGCTGCAGCTAGTCAGCTATGAGAAAGAATTGCTTTCTACTGCTGATTCAAAAATGCATAGGGCAGAGAAAAGGCAGGAGCAGCTAAGGTCATCCAGATTACTCACAAGGAGGCAGCATCGCCCTTCTTGATGGACTGCACCAGAAGTTGGCTATTTAGCACAGCAGACAGATGAAGATGATGCTAGAAACACAATTGTTTTCTTGCTGTATATTACTGCCTTGAACTTTGACTCATGTCTCTTCAATTGTTTCCTTTGCTTTGTCTTTGCCTGTGGATTTGACTTTTGTCTTGGAACTTTCCTTGGCCTAATGGACTGGACTTGGCTTTGCCTTGAGGACTAGTGTTGGCTTCATTTGAGGAGCCTGTGGAACTCATTGGGGTTGAGCTGGGTGCCAGCACAGTGAATTGTGAGGGAATACCAATTCAGGCTCTTAGTAAAGATTCCTTGCATCTGTGGTGTGTGTGTGTCTGCATGAGTGAGACAGCACAGGACTAAACACATTAAATAACATAATATTTAAATATCATTTAAAGGCCCTGTCACACTGCCCAACGGATGCAAAACGGACACAACGGACGAGCAAAATGTTCCATCCGTTGCTATCCGCTCTCAAAAGGGGCAAAAATTTTGAATAACCGGAGCAGATAACACGGACGGGGGGAGGACCAGGGCGGAATGGAAAGCAGATGCGGAACGGAAGCTAGTGGATGGAAGCAGATGAAGCGGATGGCACATCCGCAGGCTCCAGGGGGCCTCAGCACAAGCGGAACGCGGAAACGGATGAAGGCGGAAATGCAAGCGGAGCAGAGCGGATGAAGGGATGCCAGAGTGGAAAAGCCTATGGATGCACAGCGAAAGCCTAACGATACCTGGCATTAAATTTGGCGCATGCGGGGGGGTGCATTGCAGCAAGTCCACGCAATATAAAGGGAAGGCCACTCCACGTGGCCAGCATTCAGAGGAAAGACCTGCTGCAGGATACATCGACAGTCCTTGCCTCCCTGCCTGCATGCCTGCCTGCAAGCCTTGCGCAGCCCTTTCCTGTCAGCCTGCCTCCAAAAGCCTCCTGGCCAGCCTCCCTGCAACCGCCTTGCTCCTCTGTCTGCCTGCCAGCCTGCTGCACTCCTGCCCTACAAGCCTCCTGTCAGCGCAGTCTGCCTGCCAGCCTTGGTGGGCTGCCTGTCTGCCAGCTTTGGCTGCCTGCCTGCCTGCCAGCCTTACTGCCTGCCTGCCTACCAGGCTTTCCTGCCAGCCTTCCCTGCCAGCCTTGGTGCCTGCCAGCCTCCCTGCCAGCCTTCCCTGCCAGCCAGCACCCCACAACCATGGGAAGAAGCCGAAAGTCTCAGCAACCTGCCTCATCCCTGGCCAAGAGGGACAGGGAACACCCTGCCCGCCCCCTGTCCCCTGACTCTCCTTCTGCTGGGGCTCTGCTTTGCTCGGGCTCACTCTTTGGTGCTGGAGCTTCTGCTGAAGCTGCTCCTGGCAGTGGGTGCTTCTGCTGCTGCGTACTCTTGTGCTGAAGCTGCTTCCTGGTCCTGCTGGTCCTGCTGTCCTGCTGGTCCTGCTGGTCCTGCTGGTCCCTGCTCGTGCTCCTGGATCTTGCTCATACTGCTCGACTGCTCGTGCTCGCTGGTCTTGCTCGTCCTGGTCATCCTGCTCCGTGCTTCCTGGGTCCCTGCTCGTGCTCCTAGGTCCTGCTTGTGCTGCTGGGGCTCCTGGGGGCTTACTGCTGCTGGGAATGATGATCCTGGTCCTGCTTGATCTGGCCTGCTGCTGAGATGAGTGATGATTATGATGATGATTATGATTAGATCCTGCTGGTGATGATGATGATGAGATCCTGCTGGTGCTGCTTGCTGGTGGTGGTGTGGAGGAGCAGCCCCTATTCACCTGGAGCCCCCTCTGATGAGGGCCCCATCTGGTCTCAAAGGGAGAAGAGGCGTATGCGGGGACGGGAGAAGGATGGCAATACTTCATTGAAGGAGGAACACACGAGGATGAGGTGCTGGAGTGGCTGAGAGAGAATGACTATCTGTGGCGGAAGGGACACCGGCTGTACATGGGACACAAAAGGAAACCAGGCGCTTTGAAGAAGAGAGGCGGAGAGTATGGGTTACACTTTCGGAGGGTGCTCCTCAGCTGTGAAGCACATGCACACCTGGTAGCGGGAAGCTGCCCTGAAGAAGTCTGGCCAGGCCATGGTTAAGCTGACTGACAGAGAGAATCTATGTCATGGCCAGGTGCAAGGCTTCCTGGAGGGTGAGAATCCGCCAACCGAGAGCAGCAGCAGCCCCTCTGTCTAACCCTCTCTCTCCGGCAGCCTGCTGAGACCCAGTACTCTCTGGCCGAGAGTCAGTCCTGTCTCCAGGCAAGGTTTTCGTCGGAGCATGCCCACGGCGGAGAACCGGCAGACAGCTGTTGTAACCGTGGTGGAGCACGTGGAGACTCCCTGGTGCGGTGGAAGAAAGGAGACATCGAGTCCACCACAGTCGTAGCCGCACACCACCCCCCAGCTCCACCTCCACAGAAGGCAGAGAGCCCAGACGGCAGGAGGGACACGAGCCACAAACTGTCCCTGTGGAGATCAGGGATACCATCCGCACCAGTCATAATCTTCTCTCTCAGCTGGGTCAAGTCACTGACTCCTCATCCTCAACGCAAGCCCTTCCTCACGTATGTCAACCAGACCTCTACGAACATGGAGGAAACCACAGTTACCGTGTGAAGGACCGGATCACGGGAGCTGCTTCACAAACCCTCCAATCCAGAGTAAACTGCTCCCACCGCATCCAGTCTGGCTCCTCCATCTCCGACCCCAGGTGATGTCCCCTCCGCATTCCAAAGGCTTCCCAGAGCCCTCACCTACCAGGGCTACGGCTACCAGAGGTCCAGCAGCACAGCAGCAAGCCCTTTCCCACGTCCGCACAGAGTCATTGATGACACTGTTGCCACCGTTCCACTTGATCCACCAATGCCAGCCACGCCAATGATGCCACGATGACAGCGATGCACCCACACCATCCGATGCCACCCACACCATCCTCACCCAGTCGCACCAGAGCAGCCGCACTAGCACTACTGCCTTCCTCCACCCCCAGCACGCCAGCCCGCGCCTCAAGTACCAGCTGTCATCAGTATTGGGGCTGACACCCCTGCGATCGGAGTAAGGACCATCTCAGTCATGCGGGTCATGAGCCATGCTGTCTAGACCTTCCTGCAACACAATTCCGTCCCCTGTGTCCTTCTCGTTGGGGGGCCAAAACACCCCAATGACCGTACAGACCAGCACTCCAGCACCACCCACCTCCCCAGGCACCTGACCCTTCACCCCTGAAACTTGGGCACACCCTCTGAGACCAATAAAGGAGTGCCAGAGACTGTAGCTGGCTACCTGTGGACTTTATTGACACTTGACTTGGCTTTATTGTTATTTACAGCTTGTTTTCAATAAAGTTTAATCTTTGATTCAGAATACACTTGCAATTTCATTTCTTTTTTTTAAATAAGTCTTGGGTAAAACTTTTTTAGAATTCGGTTTAAGACTTTGCATGCTTGTTGGGATGGGTTAAGATTAGCAGTGGGATGGGCAGGATACCTTTGGATTGGTAAAATAGCTTGGTGGGATGGTAAGATAGCAGTGGGATAGATTAAGCCTCCAAGTAACAAGCATATGGACTGTATGTCCACCCTCCCTGGTGCCACACCTATGCGCCTTTATATTCAATAATAATTAATAATCATCCAACACATTCAACAAACAACATAAAAACTCTTTGATTAAACACCCTGTTCATTGTAGTCCCACCAACATACATGCCCAATTCATCTGTGCTGATAGACACTGAAGGAAGCACCATTAATTATCTACAATCTGTTCTTGCCACTCCACTTGCCTCCGAGCTGGGAGGAGTTGAACCAAGTGTTTCAGGATTTTGCCTGCTTCTTTCCCTTCACGTGAGGCTCTGTTGGGGCCTTGCACATCCTGATGGTCAATCAGTTTCCACCCTGCCTTCCATTCCCCAGGCTCCATCCCCCATTGCCTGTTGGAGGTCCACCGAGCTGTGTTCTGCAAACTGGGTATGCGGGTTGCCATGAGATTGTGCAGGATGCAGCAAAGCTTCCACGATCCTCCTCACGGTCTCTGCGATGCTCATGGTGTGAGAAGTACCTGCAACTGTTGGCACAGGATGCCAAAGGCATTCTCCCCCAACGTCTTGCCCTGAGCCAGCCTGTAGTTGAAGATCCCTCTCTTCACGGTGAGGCATTCTGGAGTGTAAGGCTTCATGAGGTTAGGTTCTGAGGGAGAAGGCGTCATCCCCCACGAGAAGTAGGGCACATCTTGCTTGTTCGTTGGGCAGGCGTCATGGATCTGGAAGCCCATGATTGAGTTGCCTTCCAGCCCTCCTTGAGTCACTGGCATTGTTATCCTGGCAATCTGAACATGATGCCCTGCGCTGAAGAATTGATGTACATGAAATGTGTAGTCAGCATATCGACCATGGCAAAGAGACGATGGCTGGAAGAAGCCCTTGTAGTTTGAAAATAGTGCGAAGCCCGACTTGGGTGCTTTGCAGGCCACTGCTTGCCATCTATGCTCCAACGGTGTGGGAAGTTCCACCTCTGATACCACTGCTCTGCATAACTTTTCTTCCATCTTCACTCAGTGGAGGGCACTGAAGGAGCTCTCAGGATTAGGTTCTTCGATGATGGCCTTGACCATTCTCTGACCAACAATGCTGATCAATGTTTTTTGTGGCACCCCTCCAGCCGTACTGCATGCTCCGTAAGGTGGTCCCTGAGGCCAGGTGGTGCAGAATGAAGTATGACCTTGAACCCCAGGTTTCAGCTGGGCCGAAAGTTGGTCGTTGCCTTGGTCAATCCTGGGTTCAGGCACTGCACAAGTTCGTCAAAACCATGGGGGAGCATCCTCATAAAATTTGGAACTACCCGAGTTCTCGTTCCTGACTCCACTCATACAGCCTTTTGTACAGTCTGTCCTCTGCTCTTCTCCCGATCCATCTTCGACCCAGACGCTTTCTTGGCCAACGCTCCTTTTTCTCCCGTAGAGAGTCACAGAGCCCTGTAGATGGCTCGCACTGTATGCAAAGGGGAATGGTGGCCTGCCCAAAAGGACTGTGTTTACATCCATGGTAGCATACTGATTCTGTGGAAGAGGAAGAGTCAGATGAAGCAAGCAGAGGTCTGCACAGCTGGTCTTGCTGGCTGAAAGTGAGATGCAGACGAGTTGCTCCCCCTTTTTAATAGGCAGTATAGGTGTCCGTTTGCATCTCTAGCATCCTCTAAGGCATCCTTTCAAGCATCTGTAGACATCCTTAATATCCGCGAGATAGTGTCCACCTCTTGTGAATGTTTTTTCCGTTTTAAACGCTTTGTTTCCACTAGTCATCCCTTCTGCATCCATTCTGCAAATCTGTTCCTGGTCCGTCCGCTTCCTCCCTGTGTCCAAGCGGATGCGATTGCGCCGGGATGCGAACGATGCCTAGACGATATAGCGTGCATCTCTATGCTAACGATGCAGAATGGATGCGTTAAGCGGATGTGTAGCGGATGCCTAGCGGATGCAGAATGGACAAAGTTGGATAGATATTTTCTTGCCAACTTTTGAAGGCACCTCAAAACATTCTGAGGCGGATGAAACATCAATATAAGGTATGCTGGAACGGATAGAGAGAGAAGCAAAACGGGTCAGTGAGTAACATCGCATTAACCAACGGATGGCAAGCTTTTTTGTCCATTTTACATCCTCTTTGCATCCGTTGGTGCAGTGTGACAGGGGCTTAAATGTCATGGTTATCTTGTCACAAATTTATAAGAATACAGTTCTCAATACACAAATTAAAAGCTAAGGGTAGCCTTCAGTCTAACACAGTTTATGCTTCCATGCTGTATAGGGCTATAGTCAATCATATTTTTGAGTGCAAAAGGTTTAACTTTAGAAAATGTTCTTTGTCTCTGGAAAACAGCAATTTAGCTTCCTAGCTGTAAAAATTCATGCAGATGTGAAATCTCATTTTATATTTCAAAATGAAACTAAGACTTGCAGATTAGGGAGGAAACTATTGCCAGAACATCATAATTTCTTTAAGAACAGAGATTTATTTAACAGAATAACAGAATTGGAAGTAACCTTGGAGATCTTCTAGTATAACCCTTGCTCAGAGAGGAAACTATAGTATTTCAGACAAAAGACGTTCTTCTTCAAAATCTCCAGTGTCAAACCACCCATAAATTCTGGAGACAAGTTGTTCCACTGATTAATTGTTCTACCTGTCAAGAAATTTATCCTTTGTTCTAGGTTGCTTCTCTTTGATTAGTTTCCCTCCATTGCTTCTTGTCTTGTCTTCAGGTGCTTTGGATAATAGATAGATTTCCCCCCTCTTGTTTGTGGATGCTCCTTAGATATTGGAACACTACTATCATGTCACCCCTAATACTTCCTTTCATTAAACTAGACATACTCAGTTCCTGCAACCGTTCATATATTTTAGCCTCCTAATCATCTTTGTTGCTCCCCTACACTCTTTCTAGAGTTCCAACATCTTGGGACTTCCGATGGCACTTCTGTCAAAGATGGATCAGAGTCTGTGATCATACGCAGCTTTGATTTGTGCTCTATCTGTTGGAGGGTCCCAAAACAGATCCAGCCTGGAGGGGTGGTGAAAGAGCAGGAGACCACCTGCTGGGTCGAGGGGAGCCATATCTCCCCTCCTTGGCTAGGTACACTCCCCTTGAAAACAGGCTGCAGCGGCAGTCTTTAATGACTGCCCTGAAGGCAGGAAGCTATCTGGGAACTAAGTTTGTGCTGGAGTGGTGAAGTGGTGAGTGGTGTGTGACCACATGAAATACTTTGGATTTTTCAAGGAAACCCTGAGAAACAGAAGGAACGAATCCTTGTTAAAGATTGTGGAAGCAGCGATTGGAAAGAAAGAAGAAAATTGTAAGGTAAACAAAATTGGATTATAAAAGGACTGAAATGGAAGTGATATTATTCTGAGAATTTTTTTTAAATAACAGAATTAGAAATTAAATTTGGAATACTATACAATAATTGGCATTGATTAGGCATTGATTAGAATACTGTATTTGTTGTAATTGACTATATTTAAAAGATATAATAGTTAATGATTGAAAATTAGCGGAATCAATATAAGCACCAAAAAAAAGAAGAACTTTAAAAGGTGGAAAGTGAAAACTGATGTAAGAGCACCATCTAATGCTTAAAGGAATTCTTTTTTCTTGATGTTATGGAAAACTACTGATTTAGTAAATGTGTGAATTGGAAATGAAATAAACGATTATAATGTAACAATAACCCCAGAAACACAAAAAAGACTACAGCAAAGGGACAAGTGAAGGTATCTTGGGCCTGTTTGGTGGATTGGTACTATGATAAGGAAACAGAAGGATTAACAATGGAAACTAAGATAAATGGATACTTCTGGCAAAGATTAAAATAAAAGATTTTTTTTAAATAAAATACAGAACAATTTAATTGAATAAGCAAAATGAATGAAATGTGCAAAGAATTCAGATCAGAACTGCAAAGTGTGAGGGAAATAAAAGAAAGCATGGAACTATTGGATATACTGGCAGGAAAATTAGAAATGGTGACTCAGTTCACATAAGAACAAAGAAAGCCTAAGGAGGAGGAGGAGTTAAAGAAAGAGGTAACCAGCTCAAAAGAGCTAAAAGAACAATGGACATTGCAAAAAAACACGAAAGGAATTAAAATTAAGACTTTAATGACAGATGTGATGAACAAAAGGGAAAACATTTTCAAGATTAAACAAGAGAAGAAGCCATACAAGAAGAAGCTACAAAAGAGAAATCAGGAGGGAGAGGGGGGGGAAGAAGTGAATGGTAGATGAAAACAAAAATAATAATAGGAAAAAAAAGAGGAGCAAGGAGAAAAGACCAGAAAAGCTTAGAAAAGGGAAAACAGACCAAAATTACAAGAAATTACAGGGCCGAGAGACTAAGAGATGATGGTTAAGATAAAATAAAGGGGGATTCCACATAGAAATATATTTTGGTTCTTTAGAAATATAGATTAGGGAGTTTTGAAATTTAAAGTTTATTGAGAATTATTTTCAAAATTAAAGAAATAAGCTTAATTGGAATTAAAGTGGAATAAGAATTAACTGCAAGAATATTATATAATTATTATATAATTATATGATGAGAAAAATGATTATAGAGTGAAAGAATTAATGGTTGTATTGTTATTAACATTTTTAACTTTATATTATATATGAAATAGAAAATGCAATAGATAATACAAATGATATTAGAAAAACAAAGAATATGCTAAATTGTAACTGATTTTATTGTAAAGTAAAGTATTTGTAATGAGATTGTTAGATTACGATTAAAAAGGTGATGAATGAAAATTAAATATAATTCCATAGGTAAAACTTGACTAAAGGGCCTGTCACATAGGCCGATGGATGCAAAAACAATGTAAAAAGGACACCGCGGACGAGAAAATTTTCCATCCATTGTTATCCGCTCTCAAAAGTGCCCCAAATTTGCATA
>BHFT01004956.1:0-48533 GCA_004320025.1 Laticauda laticaudata
GTGTATCTCCGCAATTAAATGACCCACTTTTTGCAAATCTTTTCTTCTTTTTATGCTATTCCATGTCAGTGATACTCATGGGCACGTGCCTTTTCATCCCAAGCCTGAAGTAATTTATTCCAAGGGGTACTTTATCCTTGCGCCTCGAGACTCTAACACACTTCCCATATTCCCTGCTTGATGTTGGGGATTGACTGTTGGTTTTGCCGGCTACAGCCATCAGTTTTCTAGACAAAAAAAGGCTGGTAAAGGACTCCGGTTCCCCGCACACAGAATGTATGGCCCCTTCCTTTTAGGGAACTCAGCGGTCGTTTTAACACCTCCTCCCTATATAAGAAATGGGGATTCTTCAGAGGACCATGCTGCGCCCCGTACGGCCCCTCCCTACACTCAAAACGCATCAGTTTTCAGATCTCCTTAAACGGCTGGGGGGTCTGGAAGGACCTCTGCTTTTTTAGTAGAAGACAAAAGCAGTGTGTCGCAATTTTTTGTTGCGAGCAGCTCGGTACGGCCCCCCTTCTAAATGCATCAGTGCTTTGCTTGGCGGGATGCGCACAGGAATAGTTTTTCCTCCTGCTTTTTTTATTTCCTGAACACCAGTTTTCCTCTTTGCAGCCCACTTGGTTTTGTTACGGTCCGTTTCAGAAAGGCTCACCACTCCGTGATCACACCTCGCGGTTCCGGCACAAGATTCCAGCGTCGAGTCACGGGCTCGATGTTGAGAGCAGTGGATGGGGTGCGGCCTGGCAAATCGGACGAGAGGTGAGGCTCCATGTTTCCACAGAGGAAAACCCACAATCACACCACGAGCGGAGCTGGTCCACTCATGCTTCCACTCCCCTCCCGGAGTTAAGATTATAATTTGAAGCAGTACTCACCTTGCTTTCAAGCAGCTGGGTTGAACAGAAAAGCCCAAGGACTCCCTTTACTACCCCATACTTTCTGGGCTGGGTCCAATGGATGTTGTCGCCTGGACAAAGAAGGTCCATAGCCGGCCGCAGTCCAGTGGCAGGGTTGGCTGGGAAACCTTCGTGGTCACCACATTGTTGAAAGGTGTCAAAATGCCTTTCCTTCGAGGATTCGATTTTTCCCTCTGCGAAGCTCAGTGCAAGGATCAGGACAACCTGCTTGAAAGCTGAATCTTTTTATTTCAGGAAGGCGGAGAACAGTGAGAAGTCTGCGTTCCGGGGCTTAGCTAGCTTCTTATGGTAAGTCCCTGGTTTTTTATATACCCTTTCTCCCTTTGTTAGTTGATCTTTTGTGTGAGTGTTTGTATTGGTGTCTAATGTTTCAAATCTGTTTGAGTTTGTCTTTATTCCCGCTGAAGGGCAAACTCCGCAGGGTACGGAAGGCAAACTCGGGGTGGCCAAGATTGTATTATTGGTTTTCTGTAATCTCTTTTATCTTTAAGATAGTTTTCATATTTGTTCTGTGGCAATCTCTAGTCTGCCCTTTTTGTAATTTCATATTTTAGTGTCTTTGTCTGTTTGTTTTGCTAGTTGGTATGTTCCTGTGTTCTGTAAGGTTTCAAATTATCTTTTGTTTCACTTTATCCTAAGTCTTTAGTTTTCTATAAATTACTTAGGCGCTATGGTTGTCTATAGGGATTCTTTAATACTTTTTATTTGATTCCTTTTCCTATGTAAGTTTGTTTTCTGGCTGACCTGATGTTTTCCTTGGGCTTTTCCTGTTTTTTGTGACACTACTGTCTTCGTGAAGTTCCCTTTCCACAGTACAGTATCCAAAGAATCTGAAGGATTTAAAATTGAGGTACAGATGGGCTGGATTGCCCAGCTTATCTCTTGTTTTAACCCATATTCAAGGATCTAGAAATATTTTTGGTTCATATGAAAATGCCCACGAGGTCTCAACTCCATCACTCTCTGTCAGGAGAAGATTGCCAGGTTAAAGAGAATAAAGGGTGCTTTCAATTGCTGATATGGGCCCATAGGGAAAACCAGCACTAGCTCTTTGTATCTTAGAAACATCTGGTTGACATATATTTGAGCCTGCAGGCAGGGCTTAGGGAGGGGGATAATCATCCTTAATTTACCTGCTTTGTACACATTTTACCTTGCTTTGTTGGCAGTTCTGTTAGTTTCCTCCCAGCCCTGCCCTCCAAACACTTCAGACACATTTTAATAATTAAAACATGGGCTTGCTTCAGCCCTGGCTCCCTCCCCATCTCAGCAGTGGTGAAGGAATGCAAAGGAGGAATGCTGTCTTCACACAAGGAAGTTGGGAAGGGAAGGAGCCTCTCACTTTAAAACAATGACTTTATGTTTCCAGCCAGAGCTGTAGTCACGCAAGTCTCTCCCCCTCTGTGTTATATATAAACATACTTGTGAAGGCTTTTCAACTCTCTGGATGCATGACTCTCTGGAACTGGCAAGGCAGACACATTTAGAGCAGAGTTCGAATTCTAGTACACAGAGCTCATGTTTTTACAGTATTATAAATTCTATTGCCACCTCTCAATTTCTGGCTGTTGATTTGGTTAGTCCCTTTCCTGACTATTGTAGTTCACTTTCTTCATCTTTTATATTATTTTCTCCTTCTTTCCCTTTTTTCTTTCATTCTTTTTTCCCCACATAGTTATTGCATGTTTGTGGCTGGATGCTGGATTCAATAAGATCTCATGTGCACTTGGGTGAATATGTCTGTTTAAATGAAGCAACCAGATCAGTGTCTTACTTTGCCACACTTCAGGAGCAGAATTGCCTTGCATTCAATGTTTACTGGCATGCCTTCACTGTAGAGCCATGTAACTGCTTGCACTTAGCTCGTAACATTGCAACCTTCTAGTTCTGGTTTGATATTCAGATCCAGCTTGCAAAAATCCACACAATCATTTTGGTGGCAGCAAACAGAATTGTCCTTCAAACACAGGAGATCTTTCAGACAATCATTCGTGCCCTGCTCACCTCATGCTTGGATTATTGCAATGTGCCTGCCCCGGAAGAACCCTCAGAAGCTATGGCTGGTTCCAAATGCAGCAGTGCAAGCAGTAATGGTAATGAGCACCTCTCAGTGTGCCCATGTATCACTACTGCTAGGTGAACTACATTGGCTGTCAGTTGGCCTCCGTGCACATTTCAAGGTGTTAGTTATTACCTGTAAAACCCTGTACAGCCCAGAGTCTAGATATCCGAGAGACTGCTTATCTCCAGCTGTTTCTGCCTGCCCAGTATGTTCCATCAGATGGGTACATTCCAGGTCTCCTCCATTAAACTTTGCCATCTTGAGGGACCTAGGACATGGACCTCTGCTGTGGGCCCCACTCTCTGGAATAGGTTCCTAAGGACAGTACCCGCTCTCCTAGTTTTCTAGAGAGCTTTGAACACCCAGCTTTGGCCCCAGGCAGAGGTGGTATTGAGCAGGTTCTGATCAGTTCTGGAGAACTGGCAGCAGAAATTTTGAGTAATTCAGAAAACCGGAAAATACCACCTCTGACTGGAGATTTTACAGTATCCTTCCCACACCCACCAAGCCATGCCCACAGAACCGGTAGTAAAAAAAAATGAATCCCACCACTGGTCCCAGGCCTTGGGACCTTATTTATTAGATGTTCATGGCCCCTGGTTTTGTTGTTGTTGTTGTTGTGGCTGCAAGATACTCACTTTGCTAAAGTGACTGTTCATTTTAGCAAAATGAAGATCATCTTATCATTAGATCATTTTAGTCTGGGCTGCCTGCATGAATGGTATTTTTCACTGTTTTTGTGTTTTCCCTAGTTTTGCATGCTGCCCAAAGTTTACTGGAGTTGAGCGGCCAATAAGTTTAAAGTAATAAATAAAATCATAATTTAATACTCTGTGCTGAACCGTACTTTGTACATTACTTTCAAAAATCATAAAGACGAAAATGGGAAGCTGCCTTACTAAGGGTGGTAGGCAGAGATACTTAGTTTAGCTGCAGTATAGTGCTTGGCAATGGCTGTCTGGAGTTACAAGGTAGAATCTTTATCAATAGAGGTGGAAGAGACCTTGAAGGTCTTCTAGTCCAGCCCCTGCTCAAACAGGAGACCCTATAACATTTCAGATAGGTGGCTGTCCAGTCTCTTTTTAAAAACCTTCAGTAATTAAGCACTCATAATGTCTGAAGGCAAGCTGTTCCACTGGTTAATTGCCCTCCCTCTTAGGAAGTTTCTCCTCAATTCCAGGTTGCTTCTCTCCTTGATTAGTTTCCATCCATTGTTTCTTGTCCTGCCAAGGATGGACTTGGGCAAATATGTTTGCAAAGCATATGTTCTGTGACTGGACTGAACAGCAGTCTTTTCTTTCTTATTCATTCAGAATATGAAAAAAAAATCCTTTATTCTATAAGGCTGTGTTGCTGATAGTGTCCCATGCAGCAAAGATCATGTCGACAATGAGTTGTAGTGCATCTCCTATATTGTGTCTTCTTTGGCACAATTTGCTCTCGATTTACAGGTCCAGATTTTTGCCATCTTGTTCATAGACCCCCCCCCACCCTTCCCACCACGTTCATCTTCCCTTTGGGTACAACTATAATTTAGCAAGTTTGGCTGAGATCAGTCTTCTCAATGTAACATTCTTCAGATGCACTGGGATTGCAAGTACAAGAATGCCTAGATTGGCTGGCAAATTCTTGAAGCTGCAAGCCTACCACTTCTAGAACATGCTAGGTCAGGAAACATTATTCCATGAGAATAATGGAATATTATTGCTGTCATGTTTGATGTGATACAAATGAACTACATTCCATTGTACAAAAATGTGTGTGTGTGAAAGAGAGAGAGCATGGAGGAGGAGTAGAGGTGCTAGATTAGGAGTAGAGAGACTAGTTCTAGTCCTCCCTTAGTTGCTGTCTCTCAGCTCTAGGCTAAGAAGTCAAAACACACCTGTCTATCAACCCTCATAGAGTCGGTATGATAGATTAGGGTTCATAATCTTCAATGGTAACCTAATATTTTAGCCCAATATAAAGTATATCCAAGAAAACTGATGTATTGTACTTAATTAATTCACTAAAGGATCTCTTCCAAACAAGGCATTTATTGCATAGTTGCCCTGCCTTCACAAAATGTTACAAAATGTTTTCCTTTAGTCATCTCCTCACTTCTTTCATCATTTCCTTTTCCTAAGAAAAGACATAACAATTATGGAATACCTGTTGGGAAACGCCCAGCCAGACAGGGAGAAGGGATCAAGCAGAGAATTAGTCTTGAGTCATTGAGCAGCCGCAAGAGATCCAGGTCTGACTGTCCAGCCAAGTTCCATTGAACTTTAACAATCTGTTCCCAAGGGACAAACAGTCTGGGAAGATCCCTGCATTATAGGAAGAATACAATAAAATAGTTTCAGCCATTCACATATGGCTCTGCTCGCTTGTTCTTGACAATATCTTTTGATCAGGACTGATCAGGAGCCCAGAGATAAGAGCTAGATTGGAGGCCTTTGGGCAACTCATTAAAAAGCAAGAAGATTGTTGCTTCTCAAGTTTTTCTTCAGAAGCAGAGGTTTTGTTTAATCTGCAATACTGTAGTACAAGAAGTCCTTTTGACTTATAACTATTTGTTTAATCACTGTTTGAACTTATGGTAGCACTGAAAATAATGACCTATGATCATTGCTCCATCCCCTACAGTCAGGTGATCAAAATTAGGGCACTTGGCAATCGGTATATCTTTACAACAATTGCAACATTCCAGGGTTACACGATGACCACTTGCGAACTTCCCAGCCAGATTCTGACAAGGAAAGTGAATGGGGGAAGCCATATTCACTTAATAAACTGTGACAAAAAAAGGTGATTAAAATCAGGCATGACTCACTCAACAAGTGCATCACTTAGCACTACGTTCCAAACCCAATTGTGGTCATAAACTGAAGACGGCCTGTATGAACTCATCCTTTCAAGATCATCTACAGTACCTCTTGTGGCAGAGAATTACATAAGGAAGTGCAAGATGCAAATTTCTGGCAAGGGCATGACAAAAAGCCCATGGGTGGAGTTGTGAAATGGGAATAATTAAAACTGATAGAAAAGTTTTCATTTTCTGTTTCTAAGCTAGATAAACAAAACTTACCGGTGTCATGCATTATCAAGTGTCTCAAGGTTTCCTGGTGGAAAATGTATGTTCACAGACAAAGAACTGCATTCCAGCTATCAAACACTATGTTGGTTGTGGATGATAGAGGTTATGCATTTTTAAATATTATTGCATACTGCTGCAGACAAGCCTTTTACAGTAATACATCTGATAATTTTGGCATACCTCTAGTTTTTTATGTAGTAGGATGATAAGGGTAGATACCCCATACCGGGTATTTCAGCTCTTTCTGTGATTTAAAACTTTTTTTAGAAGTTGAGATTGGTTTTTAAAGAGGTCCACCTAAGACCAAATGAGGAGCTAATACTTGAAAGGCTGGTGCTATTATGAAAAGGATATATGTATATATCAGTAAAATTCCAGGAGTTAGGGTGATTTAGTGTCTCTCTTCCTTCGCCTCCCGCCTCTCTTTTGCCTCCTGTACAAGGATCTATTGAGAAACCACAGAACAAATGCTCCCTTATGTAGCTCCAAAAAAAGAAAACAAAAAAACCTTCTCTTTGGTTTGTCTGAAACAGCTGCCTCCAAGCACGCTATAGTTACTCATTAACTGTGTCCTAAGGGGAACAGGGTAGGAAGAGAAGGAGAGGAGGATACACACATACATACATACATACATACATACATACATACATACATACATACATACATATATACATACACACAAAACCCCCCACATGTTTTCTTATGTTTTCGTGGGTATTTATATGTATTGTATTTACGTTCCTTCGGGTATTTTCCCACGTCTTTGTGCTTTTATTATAGTGACGTTTCGGCAGAATCTCATCTGCCATCTTCAGGCTTGTGTATTGGGTTCTTTTTAATCTTGTGTGTCAGGCATTCCCCTAAATAAGCTGGCCCTGAACTCCTTGAAATAAGCATTTTGGGCATTCTAAGAAATCGAAGTGAAGGGAGCAGGTGGCTTCTTCACGAGGTTTTAAATAATGTACAGGAAAGGGTGTCCCCATCTTGCTGGCAGCTTGAGAAAGAGAAAAGGATTGGGAGGAACTATGAAAAGAGACACAAAGGAATCACTTTATTGAAGGCAAAAGGACAGAGACCTACATGTGTTGTCCAGCTTGATGAGGTGGGCTGGTTCACCCTCCTGCTCCTAACTTGTCTCTCCATCGCTGAAAATTTAGCATTTGCTGCTTCTGGAATCTCAATGTTAGCTGAATGAAACTAAAAAGAAAAGAGAGGATGTTTTGTTTAAATAAGTGATTCCGTGATCCAAACTTTGTTCGAATTTTAAAAATGGAGTGATACTAATTTTCAGTGAGGTTGGGATTTGTGGCAGCAACTCCAGGGTTTTCCAAAACCTTGGCATGAAGGCTGATATGCATGTTTCATTTACTTATTTCGCATCCTTATAGTTCTGTTATTGTTATAATTTAGAGAGCCTGTATCTCCCCCTGCATTTTTTTTAAATAACAATCCTGAAGATTTAAGAGAGCATGTCTGGCCCAAGACAGTTTTATGACTGAATTTGAAGAGATTTGAACTTGGGTTTCCAAAATCCTATACAGACATGCAATCCCTGTTTTGTTTTAATCAAGACCAAATCTTTGTTTTTACTAGTGGGAAACTTAAATGGTAAACTGTTTCAGTAAAAGTAAGGCTGCAGTTTCCAGCTTTTGCTATTCTGGCCAAAAGGTATAAAAACACTGAGATGATTCATAAAAGTTTTGTGTTGTCATCTTTCTCTTTGGATTTGCTCCTTTCATTTTAAAATCATGGGGCCGTTTGCATTGTACTGCTTTCTTGTTTGGTCTTGAGTTTCATTGCTTCTTTAAGTTCCTCCATGATCGATGTTGAGTCAGAGGCAATGCTTTTTTTGGCTCAGAATAACAGTGTTGGAAGGGACCTTGGAGGTCTTCAGGTCCAACCCCCTGCTCAAGCAGGAGACCATTCCAGTCAAGTGGTTGTCTAGTCTCTTCTTAAAAACCTCCAATATTAGAGCAGCCACTTCTGGAAGCAAACCGTTCCACTGGTTATTGTTCTCACTGTTAAGAAATTTCTTAATTCTAGGTTGCTTCTTTTCTTGATTAATTTCCATCCGTTGCTTCTTATTTTGCTTTCTGGTGCTATGGAAAATAGGTTGACCCTCTCTTCTTTGTGGCAGCCTTCCAAATATTGGAACACTGCGATCATGTCACCCTAGTCCTTCTTTTCACTAAACTAGACATATCCAGTTCCTGCAACTGTTCTTCATAAGCCCCTGTCACACTGAACCAACGGATGCAAAGAGGATGTAAAACAGACAAAAAAGCTTGCCATCCATTGGAAAACGCGGATTGCATCCATTGTGGTACTCACTGTTCTTTAGTGATACTGCGTACGTTCTTTCAATTACGCTCTAGTCCCAGAGACAGAATTTCTAAAACATCTGTCTAACTGCTAATTTCATCCACTCGAAAAGTTTTGAGGCTGCACAAAACTTTTTTTGAGCGGATGAACTTTCCGGCCGCGTACGATCTACATCCGCGACACAAATACGGTGGAACAAACGTTTGCTACATCCGTTGTCATCCGTTAACGTCCGATGTTCCTTTGCCATCCTCTGCCACTCACATCCGTCAAACTCCACATACCGCTCCAGCGCGAAAGCGGAAAGAGGGAAGGAAGCAAGAAGGTCGCCTGGAACGTTCCACGACAGTGTTAAGTAGCACGGACATGAAGAAGGATGTAAGCCGGGATTGTGCATCTCGTAATAAAGCATTATTAAATGGACCAATAAGTTCGTAATATGGATGTATCTCGGGATATTTGAGGAAATGTGCTGGATGGATGTGCCTAGAGTAATTGGAAGACACCCTAGCGGAAAAACGACATTTCCCGGTATAGAAAAGGGGGGAGAAATCACCTTTGATCGTCACTTTCAATCCCAGCAGCCCTGGTGTGCAGACTCTCTTCAGGCCTTGTTTTCTTGTTCTTCCACATCATCCAATTTATCTCCAACCAATGGGTGCATCGCAACCACTCTTATTTGTAGCGCCATTCAATTCAAACACCAGAACCCAAGCCCGTCTTCAAGACCTGTTATTCAGCCTTTTCTACGCAAAGCAGAAGAAGAGACGTCCAACGAACTGTCTGGGTCCGACGATGGATTGGGAGAAGAGCGGAGTTTGGACTGTCTGACAAGGTGATGGTGGCAGGCTGAGGAATGATAGACCCTCGTGCATAATCCAGCACTTCATTGAGGATGGCCACGCAGTACCATGTTTGATGAGTTGTTGGAGCGGCTGCTGAGACCCCAGGTTGACCAAGGCAAACACTAACTTCTGTCCAGCCTGGAGCCGTGGACTGAAGGTGGCACTGTGACTTCTGTGCCACCATGGCTCTGGACCACACTTACAGAGAACATGCAGTGATGCCCTGGAGGGTGCAACACAGCATCAGCCAATTGTGGTGTCAGAGGAAGTGGTGCACGGGTCCATCATCGAAAGAATCACTGGAGGAGCCTCCTCAAGTGCCCCACCCACTGGAAGAAGGCTGGTAGGGAAAGTTGCAGGAGCAGTGGTATCAGAAGGTGAGCTTTTCCGACCCAACAGTGTGGCTGGAGCGCATAAGAGAGTGGGAAGTCACGTAGGCACATGCCGAGAAAGCTCCAGCAGCGTATACTCTCAGGGTCCAATTACTGCTCAACTAAACAGGAAGGCTCTTAGCATGCCATGCCTCTTTGCCATGGTTTGATCTGACTACAAGTTCATGTACATGCCGATGCTTCAGGCAACGGTCAGCTTTTCGATGCCCAGATAATACAAGCGCCAGTGGATCTCAAAGGGAGGGCTGAAACACCAACCTGCATCGATTGGCTTTCCAGATCCAGAACCCCTTACCCCAATGACACAGCACGATGTGGCCCATACTTCATCGTGGGTGGATGATAGCCGCCGTAGTCAACCTGTTCGACAACCTAACCCTCAATGAGGTCCCACCTACTACTTCCAGATACCTTCAATCCTGTGAAAGGAGAGGATCTTCAACTGACAAGGGCTGTTTCCAGGCGCAAGACGGGTGTGGAGCAGAACGCCTTAAATTGGTCATTGCGCAGATTGGCTGGGCCAACAGGTGTCCCATGGCCACTTCTCACCCACCGATGCAGCATCGCCACCACAGACGTGAGGAGCAATGGGGAAGGCTTTGCCCTGCACTCCGTGCAGCAATCTCATGCACACCCAGGCTACCCGAGTTGTTTGCAGAAAGGCCTTGCTGGAACGTCACAAAGGGCAATGGGGACATGGAGCCTGGTGGAAGTGGAAGCAGGATAAACCTGATGACACTGTGGCATGTGCAACGGCGCACCAACCAAGAGCTTCATGTGGAGGGAAGGAAGCAGCGCAACCTCCTTGAAACATCTGGTGAAATTTTCCCCAGCTCGCAGCAGTGGAGATGGCAAGAACAGGATGGTAGACTGCGTTAATTGGGAATGCTTTCCTTCAGCCTGTCTCACATCACACTGATGACATTGTGCCATGGTATGTGTAGTGCCTTACCAATGAAATAGGGATTAATAAAGAGACGCTTTTGTTTTATGGTTGAATATGTGTTGGATCAATGAAGTTAAATTGTCATTGATAATAAAGGGGCCATATGTGTGGGCAAGCTGGGAGGGTGGACATACAGTCCCGCTATGCTTGCACTGGAGGTTTATCTTATCACGCTTGCCTTACTACCATCCCACAGCATATCATTTTCCATGCCGACAGCTACTCCATACCCCAGCTCTGCCTATTTACGCAACCCCACAAGCAACGCAAAGGCTAACCCTTTTTGTTCAAAAGTGAGTATTTTTCGCCCAACACTTGATTAAGTAAAAAAAAATGACGCAAGTGTGGTGAAACAAAGATAACCCTTATTAATAACAAACTGTTAATGATCTTTATAAGTAAACAATTGAAAATGACCCAATAAGTGTCTTAAAAGCAAAAGGATAAGGGTGAGCAGGTAACAGACTGCAGCTCTCTGCGCACACTTTTTCAGTCACTATCTGAGGCGTGCCTCATATGGTCTCAGGATGTTAAAGGGGGCCAGGGACTGTGGGAAGTGGATGTTGCTGGAGTGCTGGGTCTGATGGTGCCATTGGGGTGCCAGTGGCCCCGATGAGTACAAACAGGAAGATGGTGTGTGCAGGAAGCTCTCAGAGAGCTGACTCCAGTCCTGTGAGGTGAGAGGCACTTCCACTCACAAGGAATCTGGCGATGTGCAGGCCCACACTGATGACAGATGGTTCTGAGGAGGGCTTGGCGCTGTGGGGTGAGGAAGGAGGAGTGTAGTGGGGCTGTCTGTCTGCAGCTGGTTCGACTGAAGCGTGCTGTGGCGTCTGTGGTTGCCAAGGAACCGGTCTGGACTGGAAGGGCTTGCTCTGCATGGAAGTCCTGGTAGTATTGTAGCTGTTGGTAGGCGAGGGGGCTGCTGAAAATCCGTGGAAGGGCTGTGACTATGGGTTGGGGTGGAGGCAGGAGCAGACCTGGAAGTGGGGTAGCAGTAGGTTTCACGCGGAGGCCTGGGAGTGGGGTGGTGGCAGAAGAGTACCGTGTGGATCTTCTCTTTCATCGCCTGGTACGTGGGGCCTCGGGGCCAGCACATGAGAGGTATCTGGCCCACGTAACGTGGTGAACGGGCTTTGCGTGTTGGAGGAATGGTATGGTCAAAGTGGACGCAGCTGGGAAGAGGAGAATTCTGCTGTGCTTGCTTGATTGTGTCCACTGATCTCCAAGAGGATCAGAGTGGTGGCATTCTGTCCCTCACGGTCTGCCTCTCTGCCTGCTTTCTGTGGACGGTGAGCTGGGAGTGGGGTGTGGTTGTCTCTGGTGGCTGCCTTTTCTTGCTCCATCTGGAGACAGGGGATCCTGCCACGTCCTCTGGCCAACGGGAGTGCAGCTGTGGTGGGCGATGTTTTTTGGCGTGGGGGGGTTCTCTGTCATGGGCCCTCCCAAGACCACCTGCCTGGACATGGTAGCTGTCTCCTGTGCTGGAAGAGGAGTGGCCTCTCTATGGGCTGGTACTGAGGGAGAGGTTGAGCAGAGGGGCTGCTCCTCGGTGGCGGATCTCATCCTCCAGGAAGCTGCACCCTGGCCTATTGACATTAGGTCTCGCTCGCCGGTCATTTAGCTTAGACAGCCAAATGCTTGGCCCAGATCTCTTACAGGTGCAGCTTGCCATACCAGGTGTGCATATGCTGTCCCACCACCCCAGGAGGACATCTGAAGTGGTAAGCCAGGCTCTCCACCTCCTGTCTCCACGCTGGCCCTGCTTCCGCTTGGTGTCTGTGAATAGAGCCTGTGGCTCTTCCGTCCCAAGTACTCGTTCTCGCCTCAAGCTCATTCCACAGCATCTTCTCCTCATGGTCCTTTTCAGAAATGGAGTACTGTTTCCTCTCCCCCTTCTCGCTTGCATTGCTCTTTCCTCCCCTCTGGGCAAGGGGCCTTACCGGCCCTTCAGCAGCAAGGGCTTTGAGGGCCTTAGGGGCTGGTCCACCCACAAGTAGCCAGCAGCAGAGAGAAGCAGCAGGCAGCAGCAGGAGATAGGTAGCACTTCAGCGCAGCAAACAGAGCCAAGAACAGCAGCCACGACCAGACAGCCCAGAGCACCGAGCTACCGGAGAGTCAAGCGCCAGGGGTGGGACTGCTGGTCTGTCCTTCTTGCCAGGGCTGGCAGGATTAGGCACAGAGGCTTCCTACTTCTCCCATGGTGTTCTCTTCAAGATGTCTCTGGCAGAAGGTCTTTTCCTCTGAATGGGATGACCTGCTTGCGAGTCTGCCTCCTTTTATAATGCCAGCGGGAGCTTATCGGCAATGTCATGCCTCCCCAGTGATGCTTTGGCATCCGACTAGGCATCCGCTAAGGGCAATCGCTAGATAGGCGAGTGATGCAGTCTCGCATCAACCGCTACGGCATACCGTTCCTTCCGCTACGCGTCATTCGCTGTTTCGCCACCCACGGAGCCCTGCTGTTCATCCGCTAGGCTATCCTAACAAAAGTCCGCTTTAACATCCCCGCATATCCTCCCTCGACATCCGTTCCTTTCCATTGTTGTCCCGCTCTGGTTTAGTGCAAATTTGGGGCGCACTTTGTGAGAGCGGATAACAAGGATGGAAAATTTCGCTGCGTCCGCTGTGTCCTTTGTTACATACGTTTTGCATCGTTGGCCAATGTGACCTAGCCTTTATGTTTTAGCTCCACTCCCTTAATTATCTTTGTTGCTCTTTTCTGCATTCTTTACAGAGTCTGAACATATTTGTTTATAATATGGAGACCAAAACCGGATGTCCTATTCTAAGTGTGATCTTACTAATGCTTTATAAAGCAGTACTAATACTTTATGTGATTTTGATTCTATCCCTCTGTTCATGCAACCTAGGATTGCATTGGCTTTTTTGTCTGCTGCTGCACATTGCTGGCTCATATCTAAGTGATTGTCCACTAGGATCCAAGATCCTAGGATTGCCATTGAAGGTTTTCACCTAATCTCTATCTGTCCATTTCCCAAGATTAAGATTAAAAGATTGAGATGCTCAGGATTGCGGCCTGCTAGCAGGGGACAGGGTCTACCCAACCATCCACCCCTTCAGCAATTGACTGATTCAGTCCTGCTGAAGGTGACCTGAATTAACTCAGATGAGCTAAGCCCCCTCATGTACTTTATTTTCTAGTGGCTAGAAGAAACCACTGTTTCATTGCTATGAATGCTTATCAGTGTGTTCATTTTCGTAGAAATATTTGTTAGACAGGCAACTTTCTTGAAGCAATGATTCACAGTAGTGGTAAGAAGAAGGATGATAGGATGCTTTTCATGAAAGGATGCCACATATGTGTCTGACTGGAAGACCCTGAGATGTGGCTTCAGCTACCTACTATCATCCTGAAAAGTGAGTGATGAGTTGACTATCATTCAATCTTTTCCATTCCAGAAAAAGAATAGGTTTATGTATATGATATTCTTAATTTCAAAGTTATGTCATGCTTTGGACTTGCTGGAGGTGAATTCAAACTATTATCTTGATTTCACTTGACTGGTGGGAAGTAGCTCTAACAAAACTAGGTAGTGCCGGTAGAAAGTAATAGGAAGTAAAGAGTTAATGCTATAGGGAAACTGCAGTTCTTTTCTGGAGTTGTTTTTCAGTGGCTTTAAGGTCTGATTTATTATTGCTGTTATGAACTACATTCTGTGTCTTATTTGGAGCAATAATTACAGCTCACAGCATCTGTCTAACATCACCTGCCAGACTCATCTGGCAATGATAGTATCCTTAAACATTCCCCTTTTGATCTAAAACATTTTGATACATCTAAAAATGTTTGCACATACCTCTATATACCAACCCAGCAAGCACTGGTCCTTTTCTCACATTATTTCAGCACTGGTGACATCTTTTTGTTCAGGGCTGTATTACTGGAGTCTCTTTTTTCTTCTTATTTTTTTTTCCTCTTTGACTTTCTCATACTGTGTAGAAAGGAAAACAATGCATTGCCTGTGCAAAATCCAGCATTTTTTTTCACCTTCAGTCTTCTTTCTCAGGGTTGTCCTAATCCTTATGAATATGAAACTGTGCAGGAAGGACAAGATCTTCAGAAAAAAATTCGATGCTCATGCATCTTTTTAGACAATTGCTAAAATTCTAATCACTCCCTTAAAACAAATCTAATTGCGTGGCCTGCTTCAAACATTTTGTTGAGTGATAACATAGTTTGGTTTCACACTGCAATTTGTGTGAAGTCAATCATTGTGGCTCATGGTGGTTAAGCAAACAACATATTTTGAGCTGGGTTATTGTCTCTCTTTACTCTGAGCTTGTATCTCGGATCTTCCAAAGTGGATAATGTAGCCGCTGCATATTTGTGATAGATGTGCCTTATATATCTTGATAAACTTGATTAAATTGTATCGGTGTTAGGTTGGCTTCTTGGCCAAGAAACAATGAGCACTATGACTGGACAGTGTAATCTTTAACTTTTTAAGGTTGGTTAGATTGGTTTTTCTTATTATTGTGCAGTTTCTTATTTCTATTCAATCCCCAAACTTCAAAAACAAAGCACTTGTTCTTGTTGCACAGAGTAGATGGGTCATTTATTAGAATGAATGGTGCTGCATGTTCTGNATTAAAACCTTGTTAGTGCTAATTAAAGGAGAGATGTTTCGTGGGGTGGACTGAAAGCTTTGCCAAATATATGCTTTTGAGACAACACACTGTGAAAGAATGGACAGTGGAGGAAGTGACAAAACATCACAAGTAGGGGCAATCCTATGGTCCCTTAAAACTGTCTCAGAAACCATAGGGTATTTTGGATCAAAGTCACACCATGGATGCAAAGAAAGTTCTGTGTTTACAGCAGCATTTCTCAAACTGCAAGGTTTACCTTTCTGAAAGATATGCTAAAGGGAATCATCATGACAAAAAGTTTAGAAATTCCTGGTTTAGAGGATCAGATCATGTCTCAAGTTTTGCCCTGTGACGCTACATCTCACACACAGGAATACGATGAGAGGTGTTTGGTATGGACGGATGGATAGGATGTTCAGAAGAAGTACTTGGAAAGGTCATAGATTGGATATGAGAGGGACATGACTCCAGAAGACAGATGTGATTTTATCATTTGGGTGTTCTCCTAGATTTAATAGATGCGGGTGGGACCAGTCAGAGGTGGGATTTTCTGGTTCTCCAAACTACTCAAAATTTTCGCTGCCGGTTCTCCAGAACTGGTCAGAACCTGCTGAATACCACCTCTAATATAGGTCATATGACATTGTGATGCTTTCCAGTTCAGTCATGCAAATGTACAGAGTGGCAGCTTCATGGAGTGGCTGCTGAAGTCTGTGCAGAGGGATGACAATGTGTGGGAGGACAGAGGGTTATGTGTGTAAGGATGTCAGCACCCACCCATCCTATGCAATCTATTCAAGAATCAGAGATGAAAGGAGAATTTTAGGCATTGAGTTCAATATATATTTTTGTGCAGGAATTCATATTATTACATCCCACACAATTAACAATTCTGCTTGAGATTGTATGCAATCTCTAACTGTAATCGATTCCACCATTGTGCTGTTCTTACCGTTCAGTTTGCTGCCTTCCTGTAATTGAAATCCATTATTCTATGCCACGTGTTCTGTTATGACAGAAAACAGGCCTTAATTTTCTTCTGTGTGACATCCTTTCAGGAATTTCTTGTATTTAACTCAGATTTCTTTTCCGTGATACTAGACCCATTTTCTTTCCTTTTGTCTTGGTCCTATATGTCAGCCAAAGGGAGGAAAAAAGATGGTGGCAATGTAAAGCAATGAAAGCAATAATTGTTATGTTAGCCTGGATTGCCCCTCAGCAGGTAAGAGGAGCATCTTGTGGTCAGCATATCATTTGGCAAAATCATTCATGACATTTAGATTCTGGACTAAAAGTGGGCTGCATAACAATTACATGACAATAGTTGTCTTGAAAATCCTGCTCCTCATGGCTCCTCCTCATCATGGAGTGAAATACTGAGAGGGATGTCTGCCCGGTTGCTGGGTAGGCGTGGCCATGGTGGCCATGGCCTAGTCAGCCTCCTGCATCATGGTCGAAGGGGGGGTTCACCCTCCCCAGGTTTCAGAGGTTTTCCTCCAGCCTCTGGGTGGGCGAAAACAGCCTCCTCCGTGCTCCGGAGGTTGGAAATGGGCCCATTTTGCCCTCCCATTTCGCTTCCGCTTGGGCTCTGCACTTACCTCGCATACAAAACAGGCTGCGTGGAGGCTCTTGGGAGGGGGGGAGGGCCATGCTAGGGGTGGTATTTGGCGGTTCTCCAAATCAGCCATAATATTAGCTGTGGGTTCTCCCAAATCCGGATGAACCCATAGC
Source organism: Laticauda laticaudata (assembly GCA_004320025.1). Lineage (NCBI taxonomy): Eukaryota > Metazoa > Chordata > Lepidosauria > Squamata > Elapidae > Laticauda > Laticauda laticaudata. The sequence goes on from BHFT01004956.1 coordinate 16,912, forward strand.
AGCCCACCCCTGGTTTAAATCCTGCATATTGGTCATCAGCCTGAAAAGTTGTAAGCCTTCTGAGATACATTCCCAGAACACAATCTCCCCAAGGCACAAACCAGCATTAAAACGTCTGTTTAATACTTCCGGCTGCTCCTCATTCAATGTCCAAGTTACAACAGAGCCAAATGAGGGGAACTTACAACGGGTCTTCAGAATCGTAGCCATCATAGCATTCCAGGGGCCACACAATCACAATTTTGAATTTGCAGAGCAAGAGAGCCTAGCTTGGTGCCCATTTTCACAGTTCTCCCACTTATTGTGTGTGCGCATGCCAAGCCAGAGCCCTGTCAAAACTTATTTCAGCTTTGGCAGACTTGTCCAGGCAAAGCTGGCAGCAATATCCTGGCTCATTTTGAGGGGTGGCTAAATTTTTCATAGCCATTGGCCAACCAAAAACAGTGAGGTGAAATATCTCAGTTAGCTTCCTGAGGCATTAACATGTCCTGCCAGATTATTTGAAATAAGGTGATAACAGGACCATTTCATCTGTGGCATCTTTGAGATTCCTTCTGTACTTTGAGGCATTTTGAATAATTTTCGATTCTTGAAATATGGGAGGACATTGTTTACATCAAATTCATTGCTGCCCACTATAATCTCCTTGGCAATGATATTGAATTGAGATATTTCATGTTATCTTCTGTTAACCCTTTTGAATGATAGGCCAAATCTAGACCTTTCCAACCTACAAAACAACTATTCTGCTATCCCTAACTAAGACTTATTTGTCTTTCTAAAACTGCAGTTCTCATCATTGTAAAATTGGTTATTTAATATGGAATCTAATGTGCTCCCTGGAACAACATTTGTTAAAAGTTTTATGCTGAGAATCCACAAACGAACCCCCTAAATCAAAGGCATTTTAACATTTTATTCTATATACTCTCAACCGAAAATATCTTCATTTCAACTCAATAAGCTTTGTTGTAAAGAGTTAAGTACTTTTTTTTTTTGCCAAGATCCCTAAATCATCACTATGATTGCATTGGGAATACTGCCTCTTAAGACTACTTAAAACAAGAAGACAAAGAAAATGAGGTGTGGGTTTTTTGTTTTTTTTTTGCTTTCAAGAAGGAACATATGTTTGCAATGCATACAATTCCAGGGTCTGACTACTGACTTGAGGTCTGCTAATTCCCAGATTTTTATCCTCTTAGACCACTTTCCATCATCCACTTCTTTTTACCTTTCTATCCAAGTGTGCCAGTGCCAACAGACCCAGCCATATAAGTGCAGTTGTTTGAACAGAACATTGGACACTTGTTTCCTCTTCTTTTCTCTCACTTTTGGTCTTTAACTTTAAAGCTGCTTGATTTCCCTCCTGTCCAGCTGGTGTTTTAATGAGCAGGTTCTTTATGATTAGATTAGCCTGAAAATGCTAAACATCTGGAGTCCAGCATTACAAAGCTTCCTTTATGCTGCTGGTAAGTGATCTGCAATAAACCAGCACTTGTTGCTGAGAGTTTCAAGCATTTTTTTTGAAGTAGAAATAAAGAAAAAAGAGAGCCAAAAAAAAAAAAAAGAACGGGAAGAGAAACATAACACCCTGACCATAGCAAATTTCAGACCTCTGAGAACTTTCATAAATATTTCCACAGTTCACTGGAGGATTTTGGGAAGCCATGTAAAAATATGCTGTCAAGGCTGCCTCCCCCTCCCATCCTCCCCTTTCCCAAATAGCAGAAAGCCAAAGAAAAGAGCTGAGCTCAACAGCAGGTGCGGGGAGGGCCTTGCCAAACAATGGTGGGGGGGGATAAACTCTTTGAAGTGAGGCCATCACCCTTTAACCATGTAACAGGAGGGAGGATTTTGTCGCAATGAGGAAGGGCTTTATTTAAATATGTATTTACATATTTATACATTGCGTTTCTGGACCAAATCTGCCTGTGGTGGCAAGCAAAATACAAGGGTAGACTTCCCAAACCACGGCAACTGTGTTATACAATAAAATGCCTCTTTAAAATTATATTTATGAAGGTATGTGCTTTGGAAAGTAGTGCTATGCAAGACCAGTGAGTGCTGAGAAGGCTTTCTGCCTTCTTTGGAGGAAGATTGTCCCATTGGTGACTCTCTCTCTCCTTCCCTTAAAGTGGGTGAGCACAGGAATGTCTTTTTCTCTTTGCAATCCTTCTCTTTGATAGAAGACATGAGCTTCACCCTAAATTAGACATAAGCTGGAGCCAAAGTAGCAAGAAGGTAGTGGCTGTTGCTCAGCTGAAAAGCAAGCAGTTTGCATGTGGAAAGTGTCTTGGAGACAGAGTTGGACCCTGAGGCTAATGAGCTCAGTATTTCCTACAATAAGGAAATTTCCTACAATAAGGAGTGCAGGATCTGTGCAGGAGCCCAAAGAGGATTTACCCCACCCCACCCTACTCAGTCTCTTCCAGTGATGCTCAAGCTGGAAGCTTTGGACTCTGCCATTCCATATGGCCCATTTCTGCCTGGATCTTTAGTGCAAGTTAATCAGTTCTCAGATTCACCTCTGCTGAATTTCATATTTGAATGCCCCTTTCCTAAATCTGGTATCCAGGTCCATCTGGGGGTGTAAAAACAAAAGGCAAGATGACAACTGTGATTGCATATTCAAAGCTTGCTTGCTTGCTTGCTTGCTTGCTTGCTTGCTTCCTTTTCTTCTTTTAAACCCCGTCCCCCCAACTTTTGCTAGAACAAACAGGAGCAGTTACCACTTCCTCTCAAGTTGTAAACTTCTCCAGGGGAGAAGTTCTGCTTCTCCAGGGGAAATTTCTACCAAGAGGTTTTCCTTCCTTCCTTCCTTCCTTCCTTCCTTCCTTCCTTCCTTCCTTCCTTCCTTCCTTCCTTCCTTCCCTTTTTTCTTTCTTTCATTCTTTTCCTTCCTTCCTTTTTCTTATGTGATGTGTTGGATGCTTACTTTTGTTTTGATGATCCCTTTCACTCAGTACATATTTGACTCCTGACAACTACCTGGAATTTTTTTTGGCAAGATTTTGAAACTGGATTGCCATTGCCTCCTTCTTGGAGCTGTGAGAGAGTGGCTGGTCCAAGGTCACCCAGCTGGCTTTGCGCCTAAGGCTGGACTAGAAATCACCTTTTGCTGGTTTCCAGACTGGTGCCTTAATTACTCCAACACTCTGTTCCCATAATACCATTTGCCAAAGTAGGCTGAAAGTCACTAGTCAAAAATATCCAAAGGTTACCTAGTTGGAGAAAGCTGTCACGTAGTAGACCTTAAAAAAAGATGATCTTCTCCACATTTATGAAATTTTGAGCAGAGCTACAAGACTTGAAGATGAGCTCAATGGTGCTTTAAATGCAAGTGTATTTTCCATAGTTAAAGCTTTGGTTGTCTTCAGCAGGCACATCGTCACAGTGTCTTGCAGCCCCTTAAACAAATCTACACCATATATGCTTTTGTGTAGACTATTAATGAATCTGATCAAAAGCGTCCCTGGAAACATGAGTGAAAATGTATATATTGGTCTTTAAGATGCTGCTAGATGCTATCCCTTTAAACAATATTTAAACTTTTAAACAATTGGGTTGGGGTTGGAAGGATAAAGGAAAGTAGAATCCTGCAAAAGATCACCTCCCCCATCCCGCTTCACTATGTTCTAGGACAGAAGTTAACAATGGCAGCAAGACCAGCTGCAGAGTCTGATTTGTATCAGGACCAAACAGGTAGTCCTCAACATAACAGGCCATTCATTTGTTGACACTTCAAGCTTATAATGGCATTGAAAAAAGTTGACTATTTTATGATTGTTCCTGTGGTTATGTGATCAAAATTCAGATACTTGGCCAAACTGGCATGTACTTTTGACAGTTTCAGTGTCTCAAGATCATGTGATCATGTTTTGCGACCTTCTGACAAAGCAAAGTCAATTGGGAAGCCAGATTCATTTAACAATTGTGCTAATTTAACAATTGCAGTGATTCATTTAATGTCTGTGGCAAGAAAGTTTGTAAAAAGGGACAAAACTCACTTAGCTGCATTGCTTAGCAATGGACATTTTGAGCTCAGTTCTAGTCATAAGTTGAGGACTATCTATTGCACACAGGAAACCCAAAACCCTACAGTACTTATTCTTCCTAAAATTATGATTCACTTTTGAACAGAACTGCCCACTACTGGGATCAATCATACACGGGTCTGCAGCATGAAAGAAACATTATAAAATGTGTCTCAGTTCCCTCTTTTGGGCTCTGAAAAGACAACTCTGCCTTTCAAGGTATTTGCAGTAAACATAGAGAAGTAATGTGTGTTCTTTGCAAGAAAGTTCTTTGCAGGTTTGAGGTCAGATTTTCATGGTCAGATTCAAGACTAAAAAAATGCCTCCTGCAGATGTGAGCCCTGTTTGATGCCAACGCCTGAGCTTTAAGTCCCTGAAACGGGAGGGGATTCTGGTACTAAGGGAGTAGAGCCAAAGGATAGTCATCATTCACTTTCAGATCAAATTACAATCAGCTCTGCTTAATAAGAACGATAAAAGGAAGAGACAGAAGCAGGTGAGGTGAAGTCTTGGCGGCGAGAGGCCCTCCTCCCTAGCATGACCATACTATGATACACCTGTCTCTGTCTTTTAGGAAACAGGCAGAGACTTGCCCTGCCACACAATGACTCCTATTGTGCTGACAACATTCACAGTCGTTTCTATTGACTGAGACGCCCAATCCATCAGCATTTGTCAGGCCCCATAATATACCCAGCCCCAGTTAATTCACCCAGACGTCATGTGAACCAGGGGACCTCAAGGCCTTTCTGATCGGCACTCTTTGACACACCGAGTTGTCTATCGGAGCCACAAAAAGAGCCACAAGAAATGACAGAGTTTGTTGGCAAGCATAACGTTCTGTCAAGAGAAAGGAGGAATATTTGGAAAAACTTTTAGAAGTCATTTTCTAAAAAGGGGCTGAAGCATTATCCGCCTTAAAAACAAAAGCCCCAAATGCTTTAGTGCATGTTTCTTGACAGTGCTGACTTCAGATTGAGGTAGGAAATAAAAGTGCAAACAAATAACAGACTGACAGCAGAGTCTAAAGCAGGGGTGGTCCAACTTGGACAAATTTAAGACTTGTAGACTTCAACTCCCAGAATTCCCCAGCCAGCATAGGGAATTTTGGGAATCGACGTCTACAAGTCTTAAAGCTGCCTAAATTGGACACTCTAGTCCAAAGGCAAAAAACTAGGCAAGCTTCAGCTGGTTCTTATTCCATCTGCCCAGATGAAGATAGACTTCAATTTTAAATCCTCCTCTCCCCCTCTCTCACTCATTCACACACAGAGAGAGAGAGAGAGCGTGTCAAGGCATTTTAACCATGAGCTGCCTGCCTGCCTAGGGCCAGCCTCTGTTGCCTACTTTAAACCGATAGGACTTACTTTTGAATAGCGTAAGGCAGGCATCTGAAGGACTGAATTTGTGTATCCTGAAAGCCCAGCTCAGTCTTGGTTATTTATAATGCCAAGAAAGCAAAGCACTTGGGAAGGTTTCTGGGTTAAATGTCCACACCTTGATAGGACCTGGCAGAGAAGGGAGAAGGTGACAACTGCGATGATGTGTCATGGCAGCAAAATGTCTCAGGCCAGCTAGCATCCAACAAAGACATTAGACTTGGGCATTGGCTTGATATTGTGACTAGGAAAACATTGGTAAATGTCAAGAGGGGTCTTTGTGTGTGGGGGATGTTGTCTTGTTCTCATTGTGGTGGCTAGGTGACTCAGTATCAGACAGATGGCAATGCCTTAGTGCAGCAGCTTCTCTTTCTCCGTTCAAAGCAGGGTCATCCATTCCATCCAATAAACACAAACCCAACTATTTGATTCTTCTGATGGCAGCCCATCCAGGGGATTGCCAGTTCTCCTACTATACCTAAAGTTATGCAGAGTTGACGTGCTGGGATACAAACTGTCAGCTGCCAATCGTCTTTATTTCTAAGAATAACTGTGGGCCCACTGACTTGGTTTAAAAACACAAACAGTGGGTAGTTGTACCTCAATGCTATGTCTGGAAATGGGCCTGTTTACCGAGAGAAAGAGAAAAAAACAAAAGGAAGTTAGGAGTGGCAGACAGCCTGCGGAGGTGGAATGGGGGAAAGAACAGAGTAATTCCTGATCGGAGCTGATTATTATGTTCCCACCTCACACTGAGATGCAAATTCCAATGGATCATCCTCAAGGAAACCCAGCTCTTGGCAGGAAAAAAAAAACACTTACTTTTACCATGGAACTGAAAGATCAGATCTCATAGAATAGAAAGTTATGATTTCTTTACTCTTGGCATAGTGATATATGTGAACTAGGCCATTATGGTTTATACAACAAACTGGAGTTTAAAATCCCAGCTTAGTAATGTGTGAAAATCAGCCAGTGCAACAAGTAAGCCTTCTGCTTCACATGGAATGTCATTTCTGGACACATGTCCACCTAGATTCAGAAGCTCACGAGTGTGACAAAGTATTGAGATTAACATTTGATGTTAACTTTATGTAGGAAGAAAATGTTTTTTTTCTTTGAAAATGCAAGTGATAAAATGTAAGAGACCGAATAATTATTTTGTGTCTGAGAATGGCTGGTAGAACCTCTTAATTTCAGTTCTGAATGGCTGAGATAAAACCATCAATTTTCATTTTCACAACGATAAAACAGTTTACAATTCAATCTTCATTCAAATCTGTCCTCCTTAATGCCAAGGAGAGAAGCAAAGAATCTGAAATTTTCTTCAGTGTTCCTTGGAACTGTCCCCCACCCACCCACCCTAAACACCTACTCAAAGGGTTACTTCCTTATTTAAATCTTAATCTAGCACTTTAACCTTGGTAAAGGTTTAGAGGTGGAGAAGTTGTTGGTAAGAAGAGAAGTCCAACCTAATTGGAAGATTCTGGAGACGCAATGGAATTTAAGTAGAATTTTAAGCAGGCTCGGAAGGTAGATGAACTTGAAAAAAATCCTGTGGTAATTTTCTCTTCAGTGTACATAATATATTACGGGAACATGAAAAAGCTACTCTATCTGGGAAGCATCTATTATTATTCTGAAAACTCTTCACTTATCCTGTGAAGTAGCTTAGAGGATACTCAAAGATGGCTCTCGGCCCACAAGCCAAAGTAACTCTTAATTCTTGAAGGCAACAAAGATGTACTTTCTTTCTGGTCAATGGCATCCTCAAGCATTTCCAGTAGAATATAAATTGTGACTGAAAATGTGGTTTGTTTGTTTTTTTAATAAATATGTTGATGCATGAACTCTTGGCAGTTCTGGTACAAAAGAAGCCAAACATTTTCATGGTGGTCTGGATTAGATTTATAACGTATTTGGATGGGAAAATTCTAAACCATGTAAGTTACTCTCTGCTTGTTTATATTAACTGGATCATAATGTAGTTATTTGAATTTTGCAATATCTCTCTCTCTGTTCTCCCCCACCCTTCTTTCTCCCCCCCCCCCTTTTTTANTTTCCCCCCCCCCCCATTTTTTACCATGTCGGGAATCTGTCAGAATACTCTCCCTTAGCACATTGGTAGAAAATGTTGTTAAATCAATAGATTGTTTGGGTCAATCTATACAACTCCTTTTCCTTGGCCCTGTGACATCTGGCTCATTCATTAAGCACATGATTCACTCCCCAATCTGTCCTTCTGGTATTGTTTATTTCCAACATAATCTGTTTTCTGCACTTGCCTCAGCAGCTATGATGATCATTTCTTGAGTATGCAGCTTCCATTAAAGGTTTGTTTTTTTCTTAGTTCTGACTAAGTTCTTGGAATGGAGTTGGGGGAAGGTGTAATTTTTTGAGTGCTTGGAGGAACAGGACAGCGCTGAGAAGGGATGAAAATAAAGGACTCAAATACCCTCCTGTATTCAGAGGAATCAGGCCAGCAATCATCTCTAAGCAATGCCAATAAGAAGTTAAACACAATGCTTCTAGCCGGAGGAGGGGAATACCTGTGGGCAAGAAATTTATGATTTTTTTTTAAAAAAAGACTATTTCCTATATATGAATTATTTTTTAAACTATATTCCAGTGCTCGTTAACTTCCGGTGAACAGACAAAGTACTTAAAACAAAAAGGATGTTATCATTGAACCGAACAATTGGAATGCCATAGATTCAATATAATACTGTAAGCATTATCAGGCAGCCACCAAGCAGAAATAACTCTAGTATAAATACTATATTAAAACATCAGGTTATATAAATACTTATGCTTTGTACATTCACAAATTAGTGGCACTGATGAATATAGTCCCAGGAAATTGGATAGAGGACCTGCTTTGTATAGAGCAGGTAAAGTCAGGTAAGGATAAGACTGTCAATTCCAGTAAACATCTACTTTAGATTTTATCTGCACACCAACTATTTCTCCATTTATGGACAAAATCTACAAAAATGAACAAGCCTTAAGAGTGCTCTTGCATGAACGTTTGACATCAAGAGGAAGTATCATACAAAATCATAACTGGAAAAAACCAAGATCTGTGTTTCTATGACCGAAATCAACACATGCATTAATTTTGAGAATGGCTTGGCAAGGTTGAGCAATTGCAAAATGCAATGGCAACCATTTCTAAACATCTTGCTAAGAAAACTGCAGACACTTGTCCAGGAGTCAAGACTGAATTGAAGGCATCAAAAACAAAACAAAAAGGATTGAGCATAGTACAAGGAAAGATGGTAACATGTGGTTTGGACACTGTGGTTGATTAGACAGGTTGAACTTCAAAGCTGAAGTGACTTCCACTTCCAGCACTCTTGATTCCGTTGTAATTGCTGAGTAATTAGAAATTTCTGTAAGGTACAGTAGAGGAAGCCCACAGAATACAGACTTTTGGTATAGCCTAGCCACCACCGAAAATGGCCACAAAAAATAAGGAAGCAGAGACACAATGTGCCAGTGCTGACATGCATTCCAACAGCATGGGAATCCTCTGGTCAGTCCTCCCCTCCCTTCTCTTCCTCTCCCTCTCCTTCTGAAAGATGCAAATTTCCTAGCCATATTGACTCAAATGACCCATGTGGCAGGTTGGATGTAGTCAAAGTCCCTTGGATCTAACAGTGCCATCTGGTGGAAATATGGAGATGTACTTTCTAGTCTTGTCTAATCTTGCCCCTGTAATACTGGTCTCCCATTCCCCAGAACTGTTTGGCCCAAAACCTGCACTATTTTAGAAAAGTTTTGAAATTTAGCTTTTTAAAATAAGCCAGGGTGATATGTGATCCTCCTTGATGGAACAGGAATGGGTCAGAATTTTCTTGTTCATATATTTTCCCAGTGTGTGGTATTTCTTAATTTGACTGTGTTCAATGCCTTGGGTGGTCTTGATTTGGTGGTCTTATCAGTTTTTAGTGTAATAGTGGTTGTTTCCCTCACATGCAGCATCTTAGCAGAGGTTAGAACCATTCTTTAAAATAGGTTCAGAGGAAACAGTTGCCTAAACTCACTCCGTCCTGATAGATGAGGCAAGGTATTTTCCAATGTGGAGTTCCTGCTTGCATCCAAACTGAACAGATCTAAATGGGCAAATATACAGTCTTTAATACAGTATAGACATCAATGGAAAATTACTAGAAAGCATAACAGGGAACCATGGATGAACACCTAATTGAGCTGCTCCAGTGTTTGCTGTCATAGTGTCTGTGATGTATACAGCTTCTCTAATCCAAGGAAGTTTTCGGAGAGTGAAACTGTAGCACACCATCTGAAGAAAGATGATTACGAAAACAATTATTTCCTCAACAGGCAGAAAAGAGCCAATTGAGTGAGAAATCAGGACAGGCTGGAGCCATTCTTCTGGGCAAGCCTAGGTGTTAGGGCGGTGTTTCCCAATCATGACAACTTCCAGGTGTTGTACTTCAACTCCCAGAATTCCACAGCCAGCATGGCCATTGAGGAGAATTCTGGGAGGTGAACTGGCCAAGGTGGGGAAACACTGCTTTAATGAAATAGAGTAAAGAAATTAATAGAAGGATGGCAAGGAGGTCGAAGGGAGATGACTGTCTCCACTCATGAGTATTTTTCTTTTTATAGATCTTTTTGCTTGCTTTCATACCAATGGTGGGATTCAAAATTTTTTACTCCCGGTTCTGTGGGCATGATTTGGTGGGCATGGCGTGCCTTGGTGGGCGTGGTGTGTTAAGCATGGCAGGGGAAGGACACTGTAAAATCTCCATTCCCACCCCACTCCAGGGGGAAGGAGACTGCAAAATCCCCATTCCCTCCCCATCCCACTAACCTGCTTTCCAGCTCCGTTTTCCTAAGCAGGGCAACAAAAGAAAATCCAGCCGATCAGCTGGAATTCGGGAGGCAGAGAACAGATGGGGGTGGGCCCAGTCAGAGGTGGGATTTGCCGGTTCTCCAAACTACTCAAAATTTCCACTACTGGTTCTCCAGAACTAGTCAGAACCTTCTGAATACCATATCTGTTTCGTACCTAATCACAAGATATCCCCTACATTTCAACTCATGTACCATATATTTTATTGACACAAAAGAACTACTGATGCTTCTTTGTACCTCAGCATAACATGAAAGTTAATTTAAGGGATGCAACGTGGCTCTCTGTCAAGAATAAAGAAATCAGTTAACATAAGAAGAACTAAACCAAGTGTTCTTATATGTACTAAAGAGGTTGTTTCAGCTGAAATGAAGGTGGGAAGCTAATTATAATTTTTCAGAAGATGAATGGGTTTTAAAAAGGGGGTGGAAGGAAGAAAAAAGAACTACACTAGAAAACATTACTAATTAAAATTACAATTAAAACTGCATTTATACCAATAAGTGGTTTAAAAACCATATAGTTGCTCTATAATATAAACCATATAAATCAATGTTTTTCATCCTTGATCAATTTAAGATATGTTGGCCTCAATATGCTGGCTGAGGAATTCTGGGAGTTGAAGTCCACATGTCTTAATGTTTCCAAGTTTGAGAAAAAGTGCTATTAAAATTTTTTATAGCATAATACACACTAAGAAAAGTTCAGTCAAACCAGGTATGGAATGCCACTGTTGCCACTGGTTGAGGAAATGAGCCCAGGAAGATAGAAATTATTTTATGAAACTCTATGTTTGCTTTTGTAGAGCACTCAAAAGATAACACTTGATCCCGATGGTGACTTTTTAAAAAATGTAGGCTTTAACTTTTCCCTTAGGCTGAACTCTCAGGCCTTAGTATCTTTTCCTTCTTATTGGAAGTTTGTCTACAGAGAGAGAAAATGAGAATCCTAATATATATGAGACTAATTTTTTTAGTACAGGTAATGTATTTCTATCCAGATATTCAACACTTCTTTCAGAAGGACATAAAATATACTATACAATCCCTTGATACTGTAGGAAGTTAGCACCCACCCCTAGAAAAATGAAATATCCTAAGAAATATTAAAAAGGCAGAGTATTTCCCCCTAAAAAGAGAAGTAGAAGCTAAGAAGTAGAAGCTCACCCCCCACCTTTGCTAATGGCCAGGCCATTAAGGCCTGGGACAGAATATGCTACATAACAAAGGCCTCTACCAATATTACCACCTGGCCTGGGAAGATTGCATCAGCCAACACTCAGGTGAAGCCATGTGGTCCAGACAAAGCCGACAAAGTTAGCTAAGACACCATCACCCCGCCCCTGGGAATCTGACAGCCAATGGGATATATTTCTTACACAGGAACAGGAAACTAAGTTCCTACCCCACTAAGGTGGGGCCCAACAGAGGGTATAAAACAATCGCATTCAGCATCTTGCTCCTTTTTCCTCCTCCTTTTCCTTCACCCAACATCTTGAAGCATGTGATCATCCTTTTCACTTTGGAGCTCCAAGCCATGTGGTCCTGTCCACCTTTATACCATCTTTCCAGACAGCCTCCATGTTTCAAGTGTCTTTTTCCCCACTTGGAACTGAACCTAGAAGGATAATTCTCCCAACAATACAATACCATTACAGGTACCATTAGTAATATACAAGTTACCCAATAATAATAAACTTAATGACCAAAGCACCTCTTTAGATTCATCATATAAGAAATCTATTGAATTGAAATCAACACAACAATGGCAGCTCCTATTTAGTAGCTAGCTAAGTGTACAGCTTGCTTGGTAGCTGTGGGTCATGCTGAAGTTGCTGACTTCACAGCAGAGGGCATGAACTGTGCCAGGGGTTCAGATTTCTGACACTCTCCTCCTAGACGAAATCTAGCAGGTCTCCAACTCCATAGCTTCCCTCTCTCATTTTGCTGACATTTGAAATTCGCTGTGAGCCTTCATTGGAGGGTTTGGAGTAGTTATCTTTGACATCGACTTTACTGAAAGAGTCATCACTGGAGGAAAAACAAATGCCTTGGTGACCACATCTTAAAAGCAAATCAAAATTATGAGAAATACGGAGGAAAAGACAACTGTTTAAAATTGCCAGACACAATTGCAGATGGCAATCTACAGTAAAGTAAAACAATTAGAAAAGTGGAAAAGGTGCTGTACATGCTCTCTCGTCCTCTCCTCAGACCTCTGGGTGCCTATATTTTCTCTTGCCAGGATTGCAAAGTCATGGTCTTTAGACATGAAGCAAAATAACAGGGCAACCAGAGGCTGTCTCGCACACAACAGCTGCAAGAACTATTGCTAGGTTTCCTCCCCCCCCCCCCAAAAAAAAGGTTTTTGCATATCCAAGATTCAAAGTTCTCCTTGGACATGATTATACTTGAGTAAGCTTCCTTGTAAAATGGCATCTTATGAGCCATATCACTGGAAATAGAAAGTAGGGGTCGTTGTGTCAGAAAAGGAGTTACAGTTTAGATCACATATAGGCATTTAGCTAAGGCCAATCCTCAATGTAACTGAAGCAATTTTGATCAGAGATCAATTTGTAGACCAGAGTCAGGCAAGCTTTTGATAGCTAAATTGGGAGGGTCTAAAGGTTGGGTTTTTTTAAATGTCAAGGTGATTGTACAGTGACTCAAAATAAATACAACCCTTTGTTAATAGTTTTGTTGTGTAGTTGTAGTCACCTTCTTTCATTTTTACTCCACCCCTGCAGGGACCCTCTGCTTATGCAATTAATGGCAGCAAAAATCCCAGTATCACTGCCGACCCAACTGAAAACAAACCATCCACTGGATCTTTCTGAAAATATATACAAATTATAAAATCCTTCCATTAATTTACAGGGGGTGATTAGCTTGTGGCTCCAGGGGAAAATGCAAACCAAATTCTGTTTTTGTAGTCAAGTCAGAGGTGATATTCAGCAAGTTCTGACCAGTTCTGGAGAACCGGTAGTGGAAATTTTGAGTAATTCGGAGAACCAGCAAATACCATCTCTGAGTGGAGATTTTATACTATCCTTCCCTGCCACGCCCAAGCCACACCTACAGAACCAGTAGTAAAAAAATTTGAATCCCACCACTGGCCAAGTTCCTTCTAGTCATTATTACTTCAAAGTTCACAGTGCAGTTTCTCATTATTTCAGGGTGAAGCCTTAAAACTGGCATTTATTGCAACTGAACAAACAAAATCCCTCCCTATTTCTCCCCCATTTGTCTTACTTGGTGACACTGAGCCCCCCCCCCCCATTTCAAGTAAATTGGCCACCGAGAGTTTGCATCTCTAAATGAATCACTGTCCTTTTCCTGTTAAGCTTGATGCCACATTTAAGTTTGCATTGGATAGACTTCAATATTGCCTGGGCAAAATCCACTATTATTAATTATAATCGCATAAAGGAGACAGTCCTAAGAATACTTGCAATCAAGAGAACCTTTGCCCTTGACTTGGGAGACAGACGCCTCTGCGTGTCTCACTTTTAATTGCTACTTTGGTGCCAAGCACCTAACAAAGAGCAACTTAAAACCCCCAACAACTATGAACAGAAAGCATTTTGTCTCTGGGTTCCACCCCCAGGAACAGATTGGGTTAGCAGGTGAAATCAGCCTCCCTTTACAAGCAGTGACTCAGGTACAGCCATCTCTTCCAGCTTCAGCATGAAGAGCGCCCTTGTCAGTTTTCTGCTGTTTTACGGCATCAGTTATAATAATAAGATTATTGTTTAGTTGCGTGCAAAGCTCTCCTTGGCTATTCTTGTTCCTGCCTCCTCCCTAGAAACCACAACCACACTGTGCTGCACCTTTCCTCCACCAACCCCCCTCCCTCCACCTTATGAGTAAACATCAAGTAGCCACATGAGGTCCCTTGAGGAAGAAGTTCCACCTCGGCCCAGAGAGAGCCATGCAGGTAAAAGCAGACAGAGTTTGCTGGCCCTGAAAGGCTTCCTCACTGATTCAGCAGCAACAGGAGAGCAAAGAGGACAGGAAACAGTGCGAAAAGGCACTTCAACAGGCTAGCTGCAACCCTTTTCTTTGCTCATTTCTGGCCAGTTTTTTTTTAACCAAGAAGCAGGATGGAATGTTGGTCGACAAATGCTGGGCTAGAAGTTATTCCCTATGTTGCTTCTACAGCAAATCTCATTCTTTTCATCTTTGTGAAGTCGTACCTGGTTCCTCAAGCACATCCACACCTTCTGGTAGTTAAAGTACAAGGTAGTCGGAAGCAACCTCAGGGATTTCTCCTGATTTTATCTCTGGCTTTAAGAGCTGGGGTTCGGGGAATATGTCACCCCATTCAAACACACTAATATGTCACCCCATTCAAACACACTAATAAGATCAGCTGGAAGTCTATGAAGAACATTTCCTTAATTATTACTCTGTAACACACCCAGGCAATTAGTACCTCCAGATCATGACCTCAAAATTCCACAGCAAAATGGTCAAATATTAATGTTGTGAAGAGAAGCAAAGTGGTTCCCTCAAACTTCCTTTCTCACTTTTACCTTTAATTCCTCCAAAACCCCAAGAAGAAATGTGTGTGTGTGTGGGGGGGGGGGGGNTGGTTCCCTCAAACTTCCTTTCTCACTTTTACCTTTAATTCCTCCAAAACCCCAAGAAGAAATGTGTGTGTGTGGGGGGGGGGAATCAGCCAGAGCTCTTTAACCATCTTCCAAATATCACTGCATCACTGGATGATCTCCAACCCTCCAGGAGTTGCTTTATTTAGAAATGCCTAAGCATTTCTCTATAACTTATCAACAGAAATAAAAACAGATGGTCCCAGAAAGCCTTCTGTATTAATGAAGTTATGCAGAACAACCATGACAGGACAGATAGCCCAGATTTTTAGATTCCCTAGAGACTTAAGCTTCCCTAAGACTAACACTCCTGATGGTAAATTGCTTTTAACTTGATATGAAAGAATAAATTGAGTACACCAGATGTCACAGACATGAGAGGCAAAGGGTGGAACTGATAGAATTTTTTTTCCCCACTGGCTTTTTGTTTGCACCTCAAGGTAGAATAAGGAATATAGTAACATCTGTCATGGGTCTGTAAGGGAACAAAGGACCAGATGTTTCTAGTGCCAGAAATGCAGACTTTTAATAGGAATGGTTCATTCTTCAATGTATCCTGTATTGACTGGAAGGCAGATTGGGTGATATTTCAAGCAGTTATATTACAAATGCTAATAAACAATAAGAATGGGTAGAATCAGCTTGATTCATTGATTAAATGGATATCGGCTTATATTTTGATAATAACAATATCATCTACCAAATACAGCATGCAGAGACCTCAAAGGTCTGATAAACTGGAATTCATTTTTATCCGAATAGTAGTATATGTAAAAGGTTGCTGAAGAGTCTGGTAAGTCAGAAAAAAAGTAAGTGGGAAGAAATAGAAGAATAAAGAATTGGTCCATTACACCCACACATATTATTGATCCATTTTAATTCAGGATTTAAAAAAAAATCAATTACAAACATAATTCTGTATTGGTTTTTGTGCACAGTAACAAACCCCTTCCTGAAAATGAAGAAACAATTCTCTATAATTTAATTTTGTTCATGAACCCTTGCTAGTTAATGGAAGTTGCAGGGCTCTTAGAAAGTTTTACTTTAGAGTATTCACTTAGGTCTGGATGCAATCATCTTATATTCCACCTCTCTTGGAATGCTAAAGAATGATCAGAAAAGCCCTAACACTTTAGGGCAGAAATGGGGCTACTACTGGCAATATTTACCCATTGCACGAACCCCACTGTAACGCCTGGGAAGAGAGATTTCAAGCACAATTCTCAAGATTTCATTTGGAAGAATAAATACTGGAGATGTAAAGCAAACAGTCCTGTATCAAAAGTACATTCCATACATATATTAAGTTATTTTGCAGGATCTGTAAAATTGTTTAGTCCTTCAGATGTATTCTGACTGGATGGCCTCATGGATATTATTTTCTTACACAGGGGCCTTGGCATACACTTACAATAGATTTGTCAGATTGTTAGAAAAAGAATTTGTTTATATTAACCTTTGTTGAGTCATGTCATCTTTATATCCATCAGAAAGACAGTGCAATTCCTCAGGACATTTTTTTAAACACAAGACCATTTCGCATTTAAACCCAAAGGTGGAAAAATATTTAGAACAGATATATTATTATTATTGGTTTAAACAATGAAACAAAACACCACTGCCTTTTGTTACTTGCAATGACAATGCAGAACAAACTATACATTGTCAAGAGGCTCTGATCCACCTGCAGAGATTTACTGCTGAGAATTGTTTAGTACAGGATGTGTAAAGGGCACATTAGCAATTCAACATTGCTGTCCAAGTAAATCTCTTAAAATCTTACCTATGCTCTTGGTTATTTTTTTTTTAAAGATACTATTTCAGCAACTTATAAAAGTAAATATTTCCAAATCCCTGAAGAAAAAACTCAACACAATTGTGTTGTTAGTCATTGTGTGTCAATAGAAGCCTTGAAGATCTCTGAGGCTGTCCCACTCTGTTCCATACATACAATACATATAGCAAAGTCCATCAATTAGAGATCACACTGGACAGTGACATTTTTAGAAACCTGCCTCAACAATGAGAAGAATTTTAAAAAAATTATTGAAAACTAATGATTATGCTTCATAACCAACAGCCTTGAAGAAACAGAACTAATTAGGGGCAGAACTAATTAAGGACAAATGCACAAAGAAACCTGCTTCCCACGATCAACCTCATATATATTATGGTAAGTTTTAAGAATCAGTATTATTAAATCAATACCAGCTCAGTTTTCTGCACAATAATGTAAAATACAACAGTCCAGTTGCAATTTCTACTGTGCAATATCTCCTGTTTTGATGCATTTTGAAGGTCAGTTTGAGAAAAGTCATTATTTCTTATTATCCAAGTCCTACATCCAGGGACATCATAACCACAAATCCTAAGATGGCTGTCCAGGAAGCCAGCTTTCCATTGCCACTAAAAAGAAAAAAGAAAAGGCAATCATGTTTTGTTTTGTTTTTTGCTAAGAACGACGTTTTTAGAATTTATAAGAGTTTAAAAAAATCTCCCTCTTGAAACTGAAAGATTTCCAAAAGTGCTCAACTTACTTCAAAAGCTTCCCTACCTTTCCTTCCATGTAAGGCAAGCTGTTCATACTGCAAGAAGTAAATTGGTTCTTAAATATTTATCTCTCAAAGTTTTCAGAACACCTGTGCGTTTCATATGTTTCACCACAGTATATCTACCATACAGACATATATTAATTTTGGGGCTTGGCTGGAGTAACATATTACTGTTTCCTGCTTGGATACTTCATTCTACCTTGATTCAAGACAGAACACACACATTTTCCTTGCCTCCATGAAATGATTCTGGAATACAGTATTTGTTGATATTGGAGTACTGATATCATAATACTCAGTATCAATTTTGTGTTACTATCCAGCCATTCTACCAAAATAAATACAAAATTGAACATAGACATTGCTACCTGTGACATGACTAGGTTCACAGTTATCTCTGAAATTAAACTACTGGGTTCTATACTTGCACAGTCTACGGTTGATATAGTACTCCAAAGCCTATGATTTTCTAGCAGGAGCTTTACCTGACATTTAGCACTCATGTTTAAACTGTCAGTTCAGAAAATTATCAAATATCCTCAGTGTGAGACCTCAATCCTCAGACCTCAATGTGGAGGTTAGGTGGATTTTTTTGAAGTCAAGATGGCCATTTAGAAAGTTATACATAGGCAACCACTTTTCTATATTGGGTAAGATCAAGAATTGAAGACAGAACAGTCCTTTTAAATATGGAAGGACCCTGCAGTGTTGGAGAGATGTGGAAGTTGCAGTGCTGTAGATGTTACATAAACATTCTGCTTTGACAGCTGGTAAAAAGATAGCTACTCTGAGTAGTCTGTGCTCAGTGAGAAAACAGACAAATCATAAGAAAGCCATTTGGCCCATTTGTGACCCATCTGACTGTGATACACACTGGTAACAAAGGCTCTGGTTGTTTCCCTTCACCACTGCAGAAAACAAACAATTGAGTGTCCTTCCAAAATAAAGTAGTCTACTGAACATAGAATGTAATTTTTGATTTTTTTTTAGTTGGGTCCAGTCTGATGAAGTTGATCCTCAAACTAATGAATGTTGTGATTTTTCAGTTAATTGTAGCTCCTAGTTGCTTCAATAATGTATTCTGGATATAAGTGTAGAGTAGAGGTCCCCAAACTTGGCAACTGTAAGACTTGTGGACTTCAACTCCCAGAATTCCTGAGCCAGCCATGCTGGAATTCTGGGAATTGAAGTCAAAGTCTTAAAGTTGCCAAGTTTGGAGACCTATGGTGTAAAGGGTCAATAATACAGGGCCAAAGAGGTAATTATTACTAAGTAGATTACTAATTACTGTTTAGTAGTACTGTCACTAATTATTAAATAGATTATTACTAAGCAGATAATTATCAGTTACTAATTAGTAGTATCAATTATTACAAATTATTGAGCTGATTATTACTAATTACTGATTTTTACTACATACTAATTACTAAACTAAGAAAAAAATCATTCAATTAAGTGGATTAGATTGCATTTTATTTCTAGGATTTTAAAGTTGATCAGATGCAAATCAACCACGTTCTCACCAGATCTGTGCTTCTGGGATGATGTCATCCATCACTACATACACCATTGCTCCAGCAGCAAAAGCCAAAGCATATGGGAGGAGAGGAGAGGCTAGCACTATGGCAAAAGCACCAAAGATGCCAGCTAGGGGCTCTACCATGCCACTTAACTGACCGTACCTATAAAGCAAGCAGAGCAAAATGTCAGTCAAGAGACAGAGGATCTATTTCCTTCTACATGCTATTGTTTCCCCCTCAACTGCCACCCTTTGGAGAACTCAGAGTCAGTATAAGATCAGCTCTTTCCATTCCCTCTGCCAAGTTTTTCTGTGGGGTCAGGGATAGTTATCAACCATTGAAAAATAGAGAAGCTTCTCCGAGTCATTCTTGAGCAAACACCTACGAGATCACCCCTCTTTTAGAAGTGACCAAAAGCTCTGGAGGAAAGGTGAGAAGATCAGGCAGCCCCTCTCTGTTCCTCTCTCTCTCTCCCCTGCCTCGTGTGTAATATTCCTAATTCAGCTGGTCCACTTTGTTTCTCTACAAAACTTTCAGGAGGTGATAGATTCCACGTCACTTCGGAGATCTAAAAGTCCCAGTGAGGACCTTCACCTTCACTGCATATTCTTATACAATTGGCCTAACACATCTAGAGGGAATTCAATTGGTTTCATTGAGCCCCTTCTCTTCACCAGAAGGTTTCTGACTAGTATAGCATGCAGATGTGTTAGCAAGTATATGGGAGAGCAATTTGAGGGCTTTGGAGAATGTGTGGTTGTTGCAGTTACTACAATTCAAGTGTATTTATGGATTTTAAAAAATCAAAATTTCAAATCAGTGCTGTTTGATAAAACTGGAAGGGGGCAAACATTAGGAAATTAATATTTCCTAATTAACAGACCAACCAGGGAGAAATAAAGCTGCATTATAGGATGTGTATAAACTGTAGGGAGGCATCAAGGAGGTTCCCCACATGAGCTCTCGGAGGTTGATACATCAAAGTATCAGAATGTGAGCATTATAATCAGTGTTGAAAACTGTGTATATTTTGAGCTATAACTCCCACAATTCATTGGTACTGACCATGCTGATTGGTACATTTGGAGTGTGCCCAATTCTCTGACTTTATCACAAATATTTCCTGAGTTGGCAGTAAAAAATAAATCCTAGTGTGACCCAGCAGTTTATTTCATTTGTGGGCAGCAAATGCTATGAAAAAAAATCATTTGCACACGAGACTCTTCGGAGACCACAAAATTGTCTCACTGAATAAAAACTTTGAAACCTACCAAATAGCGTTTCCCTTGCATTAGAGCAATAGTATGACTCAAAGCCATTTTGATGCACTTTAGTCCTAACTATATAAAACAGATAACAGTGAAGAGAACACAAAGAAACACTGGAGTAACAATTTGACTTGCTTACCAGAAGGCTCTCCATGTTGAAAATCCAGCCCCATGCAAGGGAAGGCTAACAGCCAGCCCTTCTGGAAAATTCTGAATGCCAATCCCAATGGCTAAATTCCTATACAAATAAAATGAAACAGATTTATATAACATTGATGTTTGTGTAAGGATGGGGGAAAGTTACAAGGATCATCCTCTACTGGAAAAGAAATCCTTATGATTAAACACATCTCTTTAATGTCAATGTTTTTAGCCCTTGAGGCCTAATGTAATAACTAATGCTTGGCATCCAGCTCATGATTTTCATCTTCAAAGTGTTCCTCAACTTAACAATGCCTCTGGGATGCAAAGAGACATAGAAGTGGGTGGAGAGAAAACTTGTCAAAAAGAAGTAAGCTTAAAATAGCTAACTCAATTGAATTCTAAAAGCTGAAGCACACACCAAAAACACTCCCACAACGAAAGGGAAAAAAATGGCAGTGGCACATTGTAAAATGGTAAGAAAAGTGCTGAGGCTAATGTTGCCGAATGTACATGCTATATTTTTTTCCCCACAGGCAAAAGATACCGAGATATTGACGCTTAAACTAACCTTGCTCTTTTCTCCAAAAGTATATTTAGAGCTCAGTCATAAACATAGACAACAACATGTTGCATTCAAGAAATTCCCCATAAGATTCACTCAGAGGT
The DNA here is from genome assembly GCA_004320025.1 of Laticauda laticaudata. Lineage (NCBI taxonomy): Eukaryota > Metazoa > Chordata > Lepidosauria > Squamata > Elapidae > Laticauda > Laticauda laticaudata. Next base: position 37,963 of record BHFT01004956.1, read on the forward strand.
GGAGAATCACAAAATTAGACAGAGTAGGCAAGAATGAAACAGTAGGAATCTGGAGCTCCTTACATTCTTAAAAGGTATATCACACTCATGAGTGTCCATATATGAATTATAAACTTTTTCCAAACACCACCAAAGAACAGAAGAATTTTCTGTGATCAAGCAAGCCACATCAATCATTCCCAAAGCTACAACAGTCCAAGATATCAAATATCTACCCCTCTTGACATAGCTCAACTCTTTGGGCTGCATCAGTCTTCTTTCTTTAAAGAGGAAACAGTAGACGCAGCTTTGATTGACTACTTGTGATCAAAAGAAGGGGGACTTTGAAAGGGGGGGTGTTCAAGGCTTTGTAGCTCGATTAAGGTTGAAGGTTTTACATTCCTGCTAAAACACAGCTTTACATATCACTTTATTCAAACAAAAATAGAACAAAAGCTATTTTGACCACAATTGGCCCTTCTGCATGACTATCTGTATCCACCTTCTGTAATATGGTTTTGGTATATATTTTGCAGAGATAATTGTTGGTTTGTGAGGGTTTTTTTTGTTTTTGTTGAGACAGAATTGAATGGACTGCATGTCACTCTGCAATTGCTCAAATCTGATGGCTTTGACATTCTAGGTTTAACATCCTTTTTCGTTCAATACAAATTTGCATTCTTGGACTGGAAGAAAGTGTGCACAACCTTCATCATTGTAACGAGGAGTACAGTATTTGTATTCTTCAAAGTAGAAGGTAATATGGGTACACTCAGAAAGTGAGAAAAGTATTGGTGGTAATGCTTAACAGACAAAGGCTGGGATATTTGAAAACAGCATGTATACATATGCCTTTGAAAATAAATCACCCACTTACATTATGACTTATATCTTCTAATTTGTCTGTTGAAAATACAGGCTTAATAAAATAAGGGCACATGTATTGCCTGGGTTTGAAATCTAATAATATGTAAACAAATATAATGGCTACAGTGTACTGTACAATAAGCTTCTTAAAGTTGTTATTGTCCTGTAAACACGAAGTAACTGATTACAACTGATAACTATTTTTAAAAAGACAACTGACCAATGTTAACATGTAAGGATCTAACAATTCATCTACTAAGTGCTTAACTGGCAATGAGTAGAAACATAATTTTTCTAGGAATGTCAAACCGCCAAGATTTAATTGTCCTTAAAATAGACATGTAGCTTTGAATTTGAACAAGTTTCATCTGAAGAGGTAAGAAGAGAGCAATGTGGTTATCTAGACACGATATTGAATTTTAATGTGAGAAATCTAGATTGTAATCTCTTTCCAACCACAGAGCTCACTGGGTGGGCTTGGGCAAATCACAATCTCTGCAGAATCTATGTTACTGGCTTACTGAAAGGATAAATGAACAAAGAATTGCAAAGTGCTTTATGTACATAAAATGTATCTGCCCTTTGCTTTCCATCACCAGTAGTGCCTTGTACCCTCCTTTTCACTGCCTCTATTCTTCAGGGAAGCTCAGTTTTGGCAGCCATTACATGATATCACTTGTGTCTAAACATGTTGTGTTAAAACAAAATTGGAAGCCAAGAATGGGTTATCAATAATCACTAGGAGTAGTAGGTGAACAGATGGATCACTCAGGTAAAAAGAACAGAAGAGGGAAAGCAAGAATAGATTTCTCAGTCATATCTCTACAAATATTAATATGCAATCTGGAGACAAGTATTTTCTTGTAACACAACAATCATGCTATTTATGATTTAGTTGTGATTATGTCCCCATATCCCTCACAATCAATTTTTCATCACATTTTTTTTGCTTCTAAAACTGTAACAAGATATATTTTAAAAACCAGTTCTTGGAAAGAAAATGATTGTACTTGGAATAATAAAATGTTACTTCCCTATAGGTACTTTCCAAGAAAGAGTCAGGGGATTAAAAGTGGCTAAATTCTAAAAGGTTACAGACAAAATGTTGAGTGAATCAGCCTGATTGTTCTCACAGAACAGAAGGGTGTATTAACAAGAAGTCAGCTTTACCAGCAAATGTTTGAGTTTCATTCCATTCCAGCATCGGTGGTATAGGAGAAAAAGAGCGCCTGTTACATTACGTGCTTGGCATGGACGCTGTTGAATGAATGCTTATGAAACTGGGGCCACTTGCTCTACGGTGGGATACCTGCCTGCAAAATTTTTCTAAAATGGAATTTTGAAGGAAACTTAAGCTCCTCTTCTTGAGTTTCCTTGTTGGATGATGGAATTTGCTGCTCTCAAGCATGAAGGATTAACAACGCCGGAGGGCAGGCTCCAGATGAGAGTGGTGCAAACCGTTCTCTTCTCTACAAGGCTCTACCTACAAGGCTCAGTCATGCCCTATAGTAACCCCTCTTATGCCACACACACTTACAGTATCATTTCAGTCCAAGTAACCTAAGCCAAGCGCCATTCAAAACCCAACCAGGTTACACCTACGATAATGTTGAAAGGTTAGCACAGTTGCCTTTCCTAAAGGCATCTTCTGTGCAGTATACATGTACAACCTCTGCCTGTGTAGGCTTGCCCCATTCTCCTGACTGGATGGCCAAGTCTTTACAGTACATATATTATTTGGGATATGGCAGAGTTATACTTGAATTAAAGGAGCAGGCCAGTAAGATTTTCAATCTCAGTTAGCAGCATCTACACTTAGCATCACTTAGCACAGAAAGGAAACAATAGCAGATTTTAACTGAGCTCAAGTGTGCAGGCAGCCGTGTTATATAAAGGGCATGCTTTTTCCTGTTCTTCAGAGAATTGTGAATGGGAAAACTGATAGAAAAGTTGAGTTCTGGGGCAGCCTCTGACACATATACAGAGCTCAGTAGTGGACAAAAGAATATTGGTTTGCGTGATGTGCTGACTGAGAAGAAATGCCACCTATGAGTACAGAATAGATCCACTTATATATCTTAGGTGTTGTGCAGTAGCTGGATTCATCACTAGGCAGCCACCAGCAAGCACTAGGAGCAATTATCTCCATCTTTGGTGGCTTTAGGGATAGAGCCTGGGGGAGATTACCCCTCTGAAACATGGAGCTGAAAAACAGCAGGGCTTCCTCCTATGTCCTCTGTTTTTCTCCCTTACCAAGAGCCTCCCATCTCTTCACAAAGAGGGACTTCATTCTTCAGACAGAGAAAACACAACAGCTGCAAGAGAGACCCTTTCTGACAGATTAAACTCTTGCTTCCTATTAGCAAAATCAGACTTGGGATGGAAAGGTGGAGGGGGGATCACTCCCTGTTGCTTAGCTTTTGAATAGCTGACAGAAAGGAGGAGGCAAGGATAAACTGATGAGAATCAAGGGAAGAAGGGAGAGGAGGGAAAAATCATATTTTCAAGAAAACAGGGAAGTGGCTGTCTCCACGCTCCCCTCCTCCCCTGCCTCTCCTTAGTACAAAACAGCTATTACTAGCTCCAACCACAACAAACTAATGAGTGGGAGAAAGAAATGTGAATGGAAGAGGCTGTGCTAAAACAAACCACAGACTGCCACTTTCCTCTACCAGAAGGCAAAGCCTGTATTGACCTTGCTCTAGTTATTGCCTTCAAAAGAAAAAGAAAGAGCAATTAGATGAATCTTTGTTTTGGTTTGTTCTGTAGAGAAAGGATGGGTTAGTTAGGTGATGATGACTGAACGGAGAAACAAAAGGAACTAGGCAAAAGCTGAGCTAATTATATGCATTAAACATCTTGATGAAATAGGGAATCAAACAATGCCTATTCTTCTTGGTTTTACTTTTGAATGGAAAATACATTTGTGCGAGGCAGTGTTTCTTTTCTTGACTTTCGGGGAGTGTCTGACAATGCAAACGATGGCATGTTCAAATGGAACTGCCATTGGAATTTCAAACACTCTTGAAATATGGAATTGCCAACATTTAAAGTCCCATTTACTGCCAGTATTCTGAATGTTTGGAAAGAATTCCTCTGTGGCTGTTAGTCCAAAATACCATCAGGCTCTATGTCTCTTTTCCATGCGAGCTAACCACACCCAAATTATAAAAACTACCAAAAAGCCAAATCTGTTGTTAAAACAGAATATATTTCATTGTAAAAAGAATAAAGAGCCAGATGCTGAAGCTAAATGAAGCACATTTTCTTCAGTCCAACAGCACAAGATTAAGCAGAACTCACAAAAATAGAAACATAAAAATATGAGGGTGAAGGATCTGTCTTAAATTTGGAGTAGCAAAAGTAGGTCTCTGGAATCGCTCTTTAGTGATCCAGGATCCAGGTAGGGCCTTTCTTCCGACAGAGCATCTGAAGAAGGTGAGACACTCCTTGGCAAAGATTAACAAAGCCATATAATTGTTTCAGTGATCTCTTTGCAAACACCCCTTCCTCGTGGCTATTCAGTTCACAATATGAGGTAGGATCTTCAACCTGTTCTTTAAAATGTTTCCCGGGAAATCATTATTAGGACAAAGATTCCATCTCTTTGAACCCATGTTTTAGAAAGAGGGTTCTAGCGAACGTAGGCATTAGTTCACAGCTAATTCTTTATGTCATCGAGTAATGTTCCATTCCATGAAGCTCCTTAAGACTCAACTCTCTGGATAGCAGCATTAAAGAAGGAGCCACTGCACTGCTAGAGACTGCTCTGCCCCCATGATAGCAACTAAGAACTCCTTCTGGGGTCAACAATCACTATCACTGTAACTCTAGTAGCTCTTGAAATTTAATTAGGGTTGAATAAGACCTATTTATTTATTTGGAAGATAGGTTTGTGGAATTAGTATTCATGCATTCTCAAACCACATTGAAAAGTGCAATATCAGTTTCTTCAGAGGATGAGTGACTGGAAAATGGAATCTTGGTTTCCTTATTGTTTTAATAGTGTGTGTAGGGGGGGGGAATCCTATTGTTAGAGTCTTTTGACTCTTAAAAGGCCACAGTACTCTTTACCAAAGGTTAAAAAGGGTTTCCTTAAGCCTAGAAAACAATACTACAAAAACATTTGGTGTCAAAAATCACTTTGTTCTTGTAGGCTTGTTCTCTGATGTATGGGATGTCTTATTTATTTAAATACTTTGAACCTGTGCTGTAACATAAATTTCAGATTGAGAGTACCATTAAAAAAAATTCAATACCATTATCATAGCCTTTTAAAAATATAGTGGCTGATATTGAATTTCCTAGGAATTAATCTGGGTATGAAATGGCATTATTGCCAATTTCCTGGATTTCCATAACTGGGTTTGTAATATTAAGAAGGTGTTCCCTTGGTCCTTTGCATAACATGCAGCTCCAATGATGGGAAAGAGAAAGGTGTTCTGTTTATAGTTGTATACAAAAGCATATTAATCTTGGACGGGGGGGGAAGGGAAATCTTTTGTGATGGTGGTGTGTTGAATGCAATGAAGGTTTCTGTCTAAAATGCCAGAACAAGAACTTTTTTGTTATTGGTGCTATGTAAATACCATCTGTTCATTTTATGATTGCTTCTTAACTCTGCACAAGGGAAGATCACAACTCCACCAAAGTTTTATGGAAAACAAAAGATCCATTATGAAGAACTAGGAAGAAACTCTTTGAAGGCTCCCTCACATGGCAGAGAAAGGAAATGGACATTATTTTAAAAAAATCATTACCCACCCACCCCCACACAGACTGCACATACCATAAGCCCACTGTCATAATATAAACAGCATTACAATACAAGAGCAGCAGCATTTTATGAACTTGCACAATGTGATGTTCACACTTCTAAAACAGCAAGCACCACCTTGAAAAGAACAGCTGCCAACTGAATTCATGAGTTTATTAACACCAGAGAGACAGAAAAACAATTCAGACATTAGAAAACAGATGCAAACTCTGAATAAGAACAACATAGAAAAGGAAGAACAGCATCTAAATGAATAAATAATGTGGACAGCTTTATAAAGTTATTATAAAAGTATTTATAAAGTTATTATAAAAGAGATTTAAAAGTATATCTTTATCAATATCATTAGTTCAACTCAAAAGGTATAAGATAATTTTGGTCTCCATGCATCACTCAATTATTTCCTCTGCAGATTGTGTTTTATTTCTGAATGCCCCCATTTCCTCTTACTCAACATCCAACTAGGCATGATATGCAAAAAGTCACATTTCACAGGATGAGACATCTGACCTGCAATGGTATTTATTAATTAATTAAGATGGCGAATTTCAAATTTTGCACATGCCAGAAAAATTGCATTCAACACTGCAATCTGCTCAGGACAACGTTAATCCATAACACACTCCCACCGTTTCCTTATGACTACAGCAGACAAGTAGGGAGACAAGTAGCAAGCAATAAGAAAGAAGCCTTTCAACCTGAGGTGGTATTCAACAAGTTCGCACCTATTTGGGTGACTGGTAGCGGTTATTTGGCATGGGTTGCTGAACCAGTGGCGACCCCTGGCTGGCCCTGCCCTCAACCCGGTCACCCAGTCTCTCTTTGCCCCAGCGCTCTCCTAGCTTTCTGTTCCCCGCATCCTCTTTCTCCCGGGGGGGGGGGGGGGGGGGAGGGAAGAAAGGCATGGACGCTGCAAGTATCGCTTCCCAATGTGAGTTAAAGTGCTGGAATGAGAGGAGAATCGCGAGCCTTGAGCACTTTTGCAAAAGAAATGCATTTTGAAGCAGATCCTTTAAAAACTTCTCCAGGATTCTCCATGGATGCTGCAAGTATCGCTTTCCCCTTGTGAGTTAAATGCCTGAAGTAAGAAGGAGTGCGGTCTGACAGAGGGGGTGGGGGAATCCACTCCAGCCTTGGAGAAATTTAAAGGAGTTGCTTCAAATGCATGTCTGTTAAACTACAAAAGCTGCTCGTGTGTGTGTCTGTCTGTCTGTATGAGAGAGAGAGAAGAAAAAGGGGAAAGAAAGAAAAAAAAGAAAGGAAGGAAGGAAGAGAGAAAGAAAAAAATAGGAAGAGAGAGAGAGAAGTCTGTGCTATTATTTTTAATTGTCCCATTATTTATCACATGTTAATATTTTATACTGTCCCACACCTAGAGTGATTTTTCTGCCTTTCTTTTGCCCAGGGCTACCACATGTTTTTCAGGGTTTACAATGCATTCAGTGTCAATAGTCACGAGCATAAAATACACATGTGTTTAACAAGAGTTGAAAGGGACCTTGGAGGTCTTCTAATCCAACCCCCAGCTCAGGCAAGAAAACTGAGGATGCCAAACTCTGAGTAGAACTCCTGGAAAGGTGTCAGAATAACAGAATAATACTTAGAAGGGACCTTGGAGTGAACCCGATATCATTTCAGAGAAAAGGCTGTCCAAGTCTTTTCTTAAAAACTTCAAGTGATTGAGCACCCGAACTGCTGGAGCAGGCAGTTCCACTGGTTAATTTTCTCACTGCCAGAAAGTTTCTCCTGAGTTTTAGGTTGTTCTCTCTGTCCAGTTTCCATCCATTGCTTCTTGTTTGCGCATTCTGTTCTTTGGAAAATACATTGTCCCTTTTTTTTGGCAGCCCCTTAAAAGCCTGTTTCCCGATCACACTCTTGAGTAAAGCATGTGAGCCGTTTCCTCCTTTCAGTGGTCCATAAAGTACATCTATAGTAACAGATTTAAACAGATTTAAAAGAAAATCAAGAATGGAAAGGACCTTGTAGGTCATCTGGTCCAACCCCCTGCCCAGCAGGAGACCTACGTCATTTCTGACAAATGGCAGTCAATCTCTTCTTGAAAGTCCAAGTGATGACTTCCACAACTTCAAGGGCAACCTGTTCCATTGGTTGATTGTTTCACTATCAGAAAGTTTAACCTTATTTCCAAGGTTAAATTCTCTTTGTTCAGTTTCCATCCATTATTCCTTGTCTGGCCTACAGGAGCTTTAGAAAATAGCTGACCCCTTCTCCCTGTTGGCAGCCTCAAATATTGGAAGACCACTAATCATGTTCCCTGGTCTTCTCTTCACAAGACTAAGCCAAGCCCAGTTCCTGCAACTGTTCGTTGTTATGTTTTAGCCTCCAGTCCCCTAATCATCCTGGTTGCTCTTCTCTGTATTTTTTTCTAGAGTCTCAACATTTTTTTATAATGTGGTGACCAAAACTGGATGCAGTACTCTAGGTGTGGTCTTTACTAAGGCTTTATAGAGTGAGTTAGTACTTCCTTGATCTTGATTGTATCCTCTGTTATACAATTTAGGATTGCATTAGCTTTTTTTGGCTGCTGCTGCCAAAATGGTGGCTCATATTTGCTGATTGTCCACTAAGACTCCAAGATCCCTCTCAAGTCTGCTATTGAGCTGGTTTCACCCAGTCTATATTGTAAATTTGGTTTTTTCTGCCTAAGTGTAAGACTTTAACTTTTCTCTACATTGAATTTCATTTTATTAGATATGGCCCAGTGTTCTAGTCTGTCAAGATCCATCTGGATTTTGAGCCTATCTCTTGGGTATTAGCTATTCCTGCCAGCTTAGTATCTCTCCAAATTTGGTAAGTTCCTTCTATTCCCTCATCTAAGTCGTTAATGAAGATATTGAAGAGTCCTGGGCCTAAGACAGAACCTTGTGGTACACCCACCTGCTTACTTCCTCTTGGTAGACTTAGACCCATTAAGGACTACTCATTGAGTACGGTTTTGCCAGCCAGATGCAAGTCCATCTAGTGGTGGTGCTATCTTTTCCACTTTTTTCTCGCTTACTAAGAGTATGTTGTGGTCTACTTTGTCGAATGCCTTGCTGAAATCTAAATATATTATGTCACAGTATTTTTGCTGGTCTACTAATTTAGTCACTGTGTTGAAAGATAAATAAGATGGTATTGGCATGATCTGCTTTTTAACAAAACCCGCGCTGACTGCTAGTTACATTGCTTACTTTGTTTCTAGAATATGCGCAGATCTGTTTTTTTATTATCTTTTCCAGTATCTTCCACGAGTATTATGTTAGGGCTGATTGGTCTAATAATTTCCTGGGTCTGTTTTTTTTTTCCTTTTTTGAAGATAGGAACAACATCAGCTCTTTTCCAGTTTTCTGGTAGTTTCCCCAGTGCTCCAGGATTTTTGAAAGATGTGGTGCAGTAGTTCTGGAGATTACCTCTGCCAGCTCCTTTAAAACTCTGGGATGTCATCATCAGGCCTCGGTGATTTGTCTTCGTAAGATCAGACAGTGTTCTCTTATTATTTATATTTTTGGCTTTTTTAAACTTTTATTTCTGGGTCTGTCTTTTACAGTTATGTTTTTTGTGGGTTTGAGCTATTGTTTCTTTTTGCGTGAAGACGGATGCAAAGAATGAGTTAAGCAGTTCTGCTTTCTCTCTGTTGCCTGTTGCTTCCTTGCCATCTTCTCTCTTTAGCGGACCGACTATTTCCTTGAGTTTTTTCTTGTTATTTATAGGTTGGAAGAAACTTTTATTATCCTTGATAATAAAATAAAAAAAGGTGAACAACATTTTTACAGAACTATAGATAAGTTGAGGCTGGGTGACAAGGAATGGATGGGAGGGGAGGGGCCAGGTGAGGCACCCCTTGATGTGAGTGACATTGAGTTGGCCTTGGCCACCCAGTCACATGACTACCAAGCACACCCAGTCACATGACCAAGCCACACTCACCCAGTCACATGACCACCAAGCCATGCCCACCAAATAAGCCACACCCACAGAACTGGTAATAAAAAAAATTGAATCCTACCACTGCTTTCAGCAATCCTGCTACTGAGGCAGGTGAGCTTTTAAATAATTGAACATTCTTTACAAAACCTCAGGCATAAGATATCTAACTATATTTGGTGGCTGGCATGCAAGAGTGAAGAATCAGGTAGAATGTCATCTCCATTTGCTGCTTCTTTTACCATCTAAATGATGAAGTCCCAGGGTTAATGGCCCTGTAAAATAATAGAGGAGAAAATGTCAGGTATCTGTTACCAAATGAGCTGTCCTTCTCCCAAGAGGCCAGTAGGTCACCTGTCTTCTCAGGAAGACCAATAGGACCATACATCACAGATCACTATTTAACAACCATAAGACATTAAGAATGATGCCCAGAGCTGCTGCTTCTCCTCCTCCTCCTCCTCCTTGTTCTTCTTGTCCTTCTTCTTCTTCTTCTTCTTCTTCTTCTTCTTCTTCTTCTTCTTCTTCTTCTTCTTCTTCTTCTTCTTCTTCTTCTTCTTCTTCTTCTTCTTCTTCTTCTTCTTTTCTTCTTCTCCTTCTTCCTCTTCTTCTTTTTCCTCCTCCTCCTCCTCCTCAAAAGAGGGTCACAGCTCCATTTTGCTTCCCCCCCCTGAAAACCAGGTAAGAAGAAGCATCAACTCATGAATCCTGAACAACTAAGGACTATTTATTTAATTGATATTACAGATTATATATTTATTATTTTGTTCAATTTGCATACTGCCCAACTCTCAAGAAATCAAGAAAACATAAAACAATAGAAACAACACAATAACAACAGCAGCAGCAGCAGCAAAGATGGCACAACAAGCACAAAAAAAGCTGGGGTCATAATGGCTTCAAATAGGCAATATCCTCCTCACAAAAGCCAGATCTTCATTACCCTTTGAAACTTCAGTGGGATGGAAATCTCCAAAATTGTGGAAGGACTCCATTCCAGAAGGCATGGGGGGGGGGGGGT